>PVKS010011445.1:0-42808 GCA_004027875.1 Aplodontia rufa | reverse complement strand
CTCATACTCTCTAGGAAACAAAGTGATATAACCATGGAATATCATCCTTTCATTCACCCTCAGGTCAGATCCTATTTGTAGAGCCTGAAGCCTATAAATTCAATTGCCATAGTAGCAGGCCCTCAGCAATATGTCACCAGAAATAGTTTTCACTGCAAATTAGTAAACGGACATGATAACTGTTGTACTTTAGTTCTCGTGAAGTCATCAGCTTGACTCTGCTTCTCCAGGTTTGGGCAGCAATGGGACACTGTCAAGATAGGATTCCAGAACCCACAGGACTCTGGGAAAACTACATATCTAGTAAGTATCCCAGTCCTAAAGTACAACACCAAAGTGATCAAATTTATATTTCAGCTTCTGGATTAACGAAGGCCCTGGCACTTGAAGATGTCCAGCCAGAAGGATTCATGACTTGATGGGCAATCGTCCTATCAAGAATTTCCAATTATGCAGATGCTACAGAGCCCCATAGCCGTCAAAATCTTTCAGCAAAGTCACCCAGGTTCTGCATCAGCATGATGCTGTGAAATATCACATGCATCATCAATAAGCTACAGTTCCCAACTAACTGTTAATCACAGCAACTGACAATATGTTAAAGCACTTTACCTCCATTATTCATTTTATCTTCAGAACAACCGTATGAGGTAGTTACAATTATCTCCTGAGGCACTGACATAAAGTTTGTCCAAAATTCCCATGTAATTAGAAACAGAGAACTGACATTCAAACCAAAGTCTATGTGATTTCAGGGCCTATCCTCTTAATAATAATGTCCACTGAGTTAGGATAACACTCATAACCCATCAGCCAAGGGAAGCTGAATCTCTTATGTCTAACTCCTGGAATTCTTCCCTATGTGGCCAAACCAGGCCAAGTGAAAAAATACTAAATCTTCTGGGACCTGTGATATAGCACTCTTCCACTCTACTCATTATGGGGAACTCCAGAGTGTGTTAAAGTCAACCAATATTACACTTGCTCTGAAGTTAGAATGTCTATACTCCGTCCTTCACACAAACCAACCATGATTCATGAAAGTTGACCAGCAACCACTGCCATTCCTATAATGTGCTCCTTCATAAACAACCTCACAAACAGGTATGTGACTAGTCACATTTCTAAAGGCTCTGTTCATGACTGCTTTTTTCAAAACTAAGGGAAAGTGGGGTGTGGTGGCACACTCCTGTAATCCCAGAGACTCAAGAGGCTGAGACAGGAGGATTGCAAGTTGGAGGACAGCATGGGTAACTTAGCAAGACACTCTCAAAATAAAAAATAAAAAGGACTATTGGGAAAATGAATGCAGCTCAGGGATAAAGCACCCCCTGGGTTCAATACTCAATACCAAAAACAAAACAAAAACCAAAAACAAAACAAAACAGGCAGGGGGCGGGGGGATGGAAGGTGGGAGCCTCTTGAGTTGTGTAAAATTTTAAACATAAGCAAAACACTTTTGAGTTCAGACAAAAAACTAGACAAGAAGAAAAAGACTAAAAGAAAACACCCTCATTATGTGGCATCTTGGAAGCCAAGTTTATATTTGGCTTGAACAGCAGAGCTGAGCTTCCTATAGAAAGGTCACAATATACTTTCTCAAGTTAAAAATAAATATCTAGGGGCTGGAAGGGTGGTTCGCTGGCAGCGCTTGCCTGGCATGTGTGAGTACACTGGTTCAAACCCCAGCTCATACACAACTAAGTGTCAGAGCAACGGAAGCCACGTGAAAAACTCAGTAAAAACTGATTCTGTCTCTCTCACTGCCCTTCTCTCTTTAAAAAAAATAAAATATCTAGGAATATTGTGATGAGTCTTAAAATTTCTCATAAATTATGAAAAGCTACAGATTTTGGGCTGCAGCTGTGGCTCAGCGGTTACGGCGCTTGCCTTGCATGCGCAAGTACATGGATTCAAACCCCAGCACCATGTACACAATGAAGTGTCTGAGCAACGAAAGTCCATGAAAAACTACATAAAAAACTGATTCTGTCTTTCTCTCTCTCTCTCACTGTCCCTCTCTTTAAAAAAAATAAAAACCTACAGATTTTTAACCTGAGATTCACTGAAATTATTTAACAGGAAAAAAATCTAACAACAAAATATGTTTGAACTATTTCTTATATAGTTTATTAATGGTCTATTCAGTTTAACCTATTTGTAGGGTTCGTCCAGAAATTGGGGAAAAAAAATAGGTCAGTTCTATAATGGCAGATTTCATCAGGTAGAACACTTGCTTTAGAAAACTTACACAAAATTTTCTTGTCTGGATCTGTCTTAGCTATCTAAAATGCATGGAAAATCCTAAAGAACCAAATCTGGGTGTAGGAAAATCAAAAGAGTTTTTCTGTTTTTGCAAAACAAATATTTTCTTTTTTTTTTTTAAGAATCAATTTTTTATTTAGTTTTTCACATGACTTTCATTGCTCTGACACTTAGTTGTGTACATGGGTGCTGGGGTTCAAACCTGTGTACTCGTACATGCCAGGCAAGCACCATAACCACCGAGCCACCGCTCTACCCCCCTAAAACAAATATTTTCAAATGAAAAATTCGATTCCAATTTTCATTGTTGAAATAATGTATGCACGTCTGCTTCAGAAAGCAGCGATGCCCAAAAACTTCTACAGAAGTTTCTGCATTTAAAGGTGGGGGAGGGAGGGATTAAGTAACTTTGTCTCTAAGAACTTGACTAACCATATAAGTGGGAAATTTGTTTTAATCTATCCACAAGGCTGATTTCTAGAACTGAAATAAAATCCCAATAGCAAGGACCACTGCCATTTTCAAGTCTATCTCCTTCCATACACACACACAGAGACATGATTTATCATGTAGTAGCTGAAAGCCAGAGATCCTTTTCCCTTGCAAAACAGAAGACAAAGTCACCCTCCTGTGACTGATCAGCTACAGCAATTCTCTGATTCCCAGAGGAAAGGAGGTGGGGAAGATTTAGCATCAGAAAGTCCAACAGAGAGCTGGAGAGCTTGGAAACTGCAGCAAAGCTAAGCACAAATTCACAGCTTCTTTCTTCAAAAGATCTTGGCCTGAAAAAAAATATTGTATCCAGCTCATGAATCCAAACCACCAGGAAGGCTTCTAGACAGGGTGCCTATAAAAAGGAAGGTTAAGGTAGATCTTAGAGAAATCTAAAATCGAGGAAATGCCAAACTCCAGGAGGTATCTTACTATAAGGAGATAGTTTAGATAAGAAGCAAGATGATGGCTCTCCCTAGATTTCCCATGAGAATGATCCCACATAACCTGCTTTACCTGATAAATATAAGAAAACCCTAAAATATGCCTTTGTTAGTACCCCAGTGAGTCACAAATACACAGCAAGATGGTCACCGATGATAAGCAACTAACTTCTACTTACTCCAAGCCAGAAAAAGTCACTGATGCTTTGCACATATTGTCTCATTTAATCTTCATAATTCTATGAAGTATGGACACTGCTGTTACTCCCTTTGCACAGAAAAAAATTAATTCTATAAAAATGTGACACACTCAAGATCAGTTTGCAGAGTAGATTCACTACTAGGTCTGTCTCCAAAGTTTATGCTTTTAATTAACATCTTTTCAAGGTGGAAAGTATTTTCATGTCCTCATGGCAAAGAAAGAAAATTATTATTCATTAGAAATCTCTTGGTTGAAAATTTTTAATGCTTAAAAACAGCCCAAATTAAGTTTTGGCAGGTTAAACATGGAACAAGGACAAGATTCAGGATCCCTCTAGTCCCTGGAGGTTGGACATGTGATCCTGGGCCAGTCATTCAAGCTCTGTGGCCCTTGGTTTCCAGGGTACGTATATATAAAAACAGGTTATTTTCCTTTGTACTCCTCCCACCTCAAAGCATTTCATGAGCTCAATTATCTGTGCTGAGATAAGGTTGATGATATTCAAAGACAAACCCGTTGGCCAAAGGTTTCAATCTCTTTCTCTATAATTTTATTTTTTACTTACCAGATTTTCCCACAAAAATGATATGTTAACCAGCATATAACTTACTGTCCAGCACTTGCAATTTGTGCAGTGACATGGTAGTCAATGAGGAATATTCAGAAAAAAAAGTACAAGGCACAGTCCTTGCCCTTGAGGACCTACCTCCAAGTTTAGGGACTTGAAAAATAAATGAAACAAAAAGTACCAAAGATCTGATGGACCAATTATTCAGTACTCAATTCTGTGATACAGACTAGAAGTATTAAGTACACCAGCAGGAACTAGAAAAGTTCAGGTTTTCAAGACAAAGAGAAATTTTAAAACATCCTTAATAAGTAACTTTTGAGGTAAAGGGCAGGGGGTGGGGAGGGGAAGGCATCCAGCAAAGAAACTCTGGGAAATCAGAGGCTGGATGGAGTGATATACAGAATGGGTGATCAAAATAGACCAAGAGAATTCTTGGTGGGCATATGAGTAAGCTATGGGAATGAAGACAGATGCCCGATCTTAGAATACTTGATAATGAGCTGGTGACCTGATGGACACTGAAGTGCTCCGTTTGAATTTCTTTTATACTCTCTGCCTCTAATAGAGGGAAAGCAAAAGAAAATTTGCAACCAGGTGTTCTAAAGCCATAGATACCATGGGTACTCTATCCCAGATGAATGCATCAGGGTATTGAAGAACAACAAAGCTCCTTGGGGGCAGGGACATTTCTGAACACAGGACTGGGAATGCAGTCAGAGCTGATCAGCGGCTGATAGCCTCATGCCAATCAACCCCAAAATGCCAGGAGTCAAGCAAATAAACAGGTGTGATCCAGAATCTCTGTACCTCCATACATCATCCTTGCCCCTCCTAGCTATTGGACCAACAAGGTTCCCAGGAGGCCACATGGAGCTCAAAACTAAGCTCCTATTACAAAGAGCAAATATTTGGTCTGAAAAGTTCCATACTCTTCCTACAGGAGTAACACTAAGAAGCATAGTCTCCAGGGCCTCTTCAAACAGGAGGCTGAGATGACACCCAACATACTAGTTCCACTGGGGTCTACAATTGTTAAATGATATCATTCTGCCCCAAGAGAGGCAGTAGTCAGAACAACCTATGCAGAGAGAGTGTTTATCAAGATGCTCTTCAGACAGTGCTTAGTTGAGCCTGTCTCATTTAACCAGCCGGTTACTGTCTGCATCAAACCCACAACTCACAGCAGAGACTCCTTCTCAGCAATACACTGCCATGGCCTGACCCCTCCTTGCTGTCTTCTGTTCTCAAGTAAAATGGAAAGCCCTGTTCTCTACCAGCACAGACTCAAAGAATGAAGAGGTAGCACTCAGATTCCTAGTCCGGAGAGAGGAATGACCCACCCAGGCACTGCACAGCGTACCTTCACAATTCGAGAATCAGATCCTCAGATAATAATTTAAAATTTTATATGAAAGTGCCTGTCAGGAAATAAACCCTGGCTAGTTAGTTCTCACTCAAGTACTAAAATCCCTTCTGTTCATCTTATACTTAACAAGAAGTCCCCAATGAAAGAAGCAAGAGTTCCTCTAAAGCACAGACTTGCAGTAACACATAAACTTTTAAATACAGATGAAACTTGCTGGGCATGGTGGCACACACCAATAATACCAGTAGCTCAGGAGGCTGAGACAGAAGGCTCACAAGTCTAAGGCCAGCCTCAGTAATTCAGTGTCTCAAAATTTAAAAGGGGCTGGGAATATAACTCAGTGATAAACTGCCCCTGGGTTAAGTCCCCAGTTGCTCCCTGCTCCCCCAAATACAGATGAAACTCAGTTTAGACCAAGTGTCCTCTGGCTGGATTTCTCTCCATCCCTGAAATCACATACACACAAACTCTTTCAGGAAAGAAATCAGCATAGCATACTTCCTCAAGATTTGGGCACTTCAGTATAAAAATTCCAAGTACTCTATGCCAGAGCAGCCCTGCTATAACATCAAAACCCCCCACCAAAGAAACAACACCCCAGGAAAGATGCCAGGAAAGGGAAACGCCTCCTTGAAACAGCCTGAGAAAAGGCAATCCTGATTCAGCCAGGACTGAAACTATTCCCCAACATCAGCCAGGAAGTCCCTTTTTTTCCATGTGCCCACCAAACTCAGACCTGCCTTTGCGAAATCTCACCTCTGGAGCTTCTTCTTAAGGGGTAGGTTTAGAAAAGGGCTTCCCTGCTCTCTCTATGATGCCCTTTGAGATCCATCAGTGGCCAGGTTTTCCAACCCTGCCTAGTCAATGCAAACACAAAAGCTAATGATTATATCACCAGCATACACACACACAGGCATTTATACCTACATACATACCTTTCACCCTCCATTGTGCAAGGCCCAGCAGGGTTGGTAGCCGCTGAACAGTGCATATACCCAGCGATCCTATTCTTCCTTCTCCCAGCAGCCCAGTGAAAGATCGGATCAGCAACAGTGATTCAGCATGGCTGCAACTGAAGCCTCCTCCCTCTGGATCCTCCTTCCTCTGACTTACTCACGGCAGTTTCTACCGCAGAAGCAGCGTTAGAAAATGTCTTACCCAGAGCTCCCTGCAGCCCTTTCAGCTGCTAAAAGCAGCAACCCACTTGCTCCCCCTCCCCCACAGGCTTGCTGCTTCTCGTCTCCTAGGAACAGCGGCAACTTCTGCGACCCAAGTGTAGTGCCACCTTTCCAGCTGCCTCTGCATCTGCCCAGGCATCCCCAGCTCAAGCAACTAGCCACACAAGAGACTCCTGCTTTCTTTGCCTATGCTGCAAAGGATCCAGCAGTTCCTCACTAGACCAAGAAACACTGACCCCCCCTCCCCCAATCCTTCCCACAGGCTATATGAGTCTGTCAGCCTAGCAAGATTGCTGGAATGAGGAGGCCCCTCTGTGGCCTGCAGTGGAGTTTATTCACCTAAGGGAAATTCACTAGTAGGTCACAGCTCAGTTTCCAATTTATCCTCCCCAAATCTACATAGCCGAGTCTGATGATGGAGAGAAATTAGGGGGGAAGAACTGGACAGAACCGAAAAGAACACAGAGGAAAAGAATGTAGAAAAAAAATTGAAAAGGACAGTTGGGGGGCTGGAGTGGTGGCTCAATGTTAGAGTGCTTGCCTGGCACGTGCAAGGACCCGGTTACAAACCCCAGTACCACATATACAATTAAGTGTGGGAGAAACAAAAACCACATGAAAAAATAAATAAGATTCTCTCTTTCTCTCTCTCCATCTTTAAAAAGAAAGAAATAAATAAAAAGGAGAGCTAGTAGAAATAGGCAAAAATCAAACAAGCTCTATTTTGTTGCAAGTAGCCAAAGGCTACTGCAGCAAAGCCATCACAGTGAGCACTGCCGATGCTTACTGCTCTAGGCCACACTGAAAGACAACCAAATTTCACAGTATACCCTAAAACCTCTTCCTAAAGTCAGATCTACTGAAACTTACCTAAGTTGTGACTCCCAACTAGTAAGTCTCCCAATGAATCAATCTCTCACGCAATGTAATCTCCAGATCTGGACCCTATGTTCAGTCCCCTGTTCACAACATAGTGTCAAACCAGTCTCTATGTCCCTTTCAGCTCTAAAATCACTCAATTCTAAAAAGGTTTTAAACATCTCATTGTTCTTCTCAATGAAATCTGTATGATTATTTAAGGGCAAATACTTAGCAGACTCTAAGTTTTGTGGGAGCGTCAGGGAAAATAGTATGATGCATGTGAAAGCAAGAGAGGTGCTTGGTACATCCCTTACTTTCTCTGTTACAGAGCCCTGAAATCACAGAATGAAGGGAGGAACAGAGATACCAAAAACGAAAACTCGTTTAGACTTTACAAAGCCAAAACTCAAACTGGCTAAGGTGTTATTCTAAAAGATTGCTTCCCTTGATACCTGGGTCCTCTTAGATGGGGCCATTCCCAACTCACTCTTCCTCAAGTGAGAAGCAGCCAGGGTAATTTTATTTACACCCTGCAGCCCTGTATCTTCACCTTTTCTTTTCACAATACCCCTTGTATCTTTCTCCCTTTATGTCCCCCTTCCTCCTGTAATCAGCCTTGTGGCTCTGTTCCACGTTTCCTCTTGAGGTCAATCACAGGGACCATAAGAAGCTGAACATCACAAACAAGGAAACTGAATCCCAGCATCCCGTGCCAGAGTGCAGGCATCCACCAGGAAGACAACTGGGTGATTCATAACAGGGATATAAGAATGAGATGACTTGTCCTTTGTATATTCCCTCATTCACGTTTTCACCATACAGGAAAGAGGGGAAATGCCACCCACATCTAAAAAACCAGAGAAAGAAAAAAGCTCAGAAAAGGAAATACTTAAGGGCTGGGCATATTCAAGTTTCAAAATACAACTATTAAGAGCCAGTGTGAAGATACTACAGAATTTCCTTTGTAGTCTACTGTTGCCATGTTAATCAACATCACTACGATGTGTGTGTGTCAAAATCACATTGCTACCTACTCCCTAAACACTTTATTCACCACTTCCTATTCATAGGAGAACAAGGAAAAATCAGAGAAGGCCATCTAGAAAGGAAAGGTCATCTAGCAAAACTAGGTGCAGAACTGCACCAGGAGTCAAAGTTTCTGGACTCCTGGCAATAATCACTGGACTCCTGGTATAATCTTTTCTAGTTTCAGAGCTTCATTTTACTTTTTCCTAATTATCCAAAATGTTCTCTGAGACACAACCTGAACCAATTTACTCTAGGCTAATTTTTCTGATTGGACTTCGGATTAAGGAGAATTGCTGTTGAATTCTTGCAAAAAGAAAGTCAAAGGAACCAAAGAAGTGTCTGCCTGGAGAAGAAGGCACCATCCTCAGACTGCCTGCAGTAATATCTAAGCCCCAACTTCCTTCCCGTTCCCCAGGTTTCCTCCTCAATTAGTTAGTGACACTCAGATCTCTACCCTGAAGTGATTTATCCAGCCCTATACATCAACTTTGTTTAGAATCCTTAGGCTTTTAAATTGCTCAGGGGAAAACCATGTTGGCAGAAAAATATTAAACTGTATACAACTACCATGGTTTTCAAACTATACACTTTAAATGGGTAAATTTTATTTTATGTGAATTATACCTCTAAATTTTTTTTTTGGGGGGGGAACAATACTATAGGGTCAGGCTTTACCTCACACTATAAACTCAGAGCACAGGAGTAGGAATTTTAATGAGCTTCCTAAGTGGCTATAATGCACAGCTAGAGAGAGGCAAAGACTACTTAGAACAAAAAAACAAGCCAAGACTATTAGGATCAGTGCAGGGTCCAAAACTGCTTACCAGAAACATGACCCTAGGCAAGTTCCTGAACAAGCCTCAATTTTCTTGTTTAAAACAAAACAATAAACAGTAACATCTTCCAGGGTTGTTATGGTTTGAAAGTAAAATATACCACACACTTGGCAAACAACTGGGCTTGTAATAAGCATCCGTAACCAACAATAGTCTACGCCGGTGCTTGGAATCAAGCAAAAATTTGGCCAGGATAGGTTCTATGCTGGAACCAGCTTCACATCTCCAATGGTCACTGTTATCAAAGGTCAGCAAGGACTAGACAGCACAACAGCAAAATTAAGGCCCACTCACACCTTTACCACCAAAACTTCCCCTCAGATTCTGGACCATTTGCTGAATGGGTTTGCCCTACAACTGCTTAGAGTATCCCCAGAAAGCCAGGCAAAAATTATAAAAGAACTTTAGGCCTAAAAATATCAAAAGGTCAACAGAACAGCACCTTATCCAGAGGAATACCTGGTTTTCCTTAGGAGTCTTCCTCAGAGGGTAAAAGAACCCATGCCCTGAAAAGATTCAAAAGTACAATCACCCACCACCCTTGATATTTATATAGGTTTTTATTTTTAGGGCCTACATTGCTAAGGCTGGCTTTGAACTTGTGATCCTTCTGCATTCTGAACCACTGAGACTGTAGGCTTGTGCCACCATGCCCAGCTATGTAGCACTTTTAAACTTACAAAGTTCTTCATGTCCACAATCTCCTCTGACTCAAGATAACATCCCCTGAATTCCACACTGCATGTGTATCCTTCTCATTGAATCCTTAACCCTGTGAAGGTTACAAATGTGAAATAAACGATGCCCTGAGAGTTAAATAATTTGAAAAAGTCCCATAGGTAGTAAATAGAAAAGCTGGATTTTGAACCCAGGTCTGCCCAAACTCAGAGTCCACTAGTTGCTATTGTGCCGGGCAGGAACTACCCCTCTCATTACCTCTATGTTTAGAGAAGCCTAACTGAGATGGAAACAGAAATCTGTCAACTCAGAAGACCCAAGCTAGGTGTGGATCCAGTTATCTCCTTATCCCTTTCTACCTCACCTCTGGAGAGGGTAAACAACATTTAAACCCCTAAAAATATTACATACAAGCTGGCCTTGAAGGCTTCTAAACACCTACTATAGAAAAGTCCTCTGGTTATCTACCTTACCAACTAGGCCTAGCCAAAGACTGCTCTTGAGGCCAACAGGAGGAGCACCACTAGACCTCAAGAGAGTCAAGTAAAAGCCAGGCCAACTGTAGCAGCAAGAAAAGGGCTCACACAGACCAGTAGCCCTTTGCCATCCATTTTCCTGAGAATTCCTCTCCTGAATCTGCAACTGGTGCCCTCTGCTGGTAAATGTGTACATCTCTTCATAAACAAAAGTGAAATGATTTTACACCTGTGGTTTAGGAAAGTTTAGGTGGAATTAAAAAAAAAAAAATTCTAGGGTTGGGGATGTAGCTCAGTGGTAGAGCCTTTGCCTAGCATGCATAACATCCTGGGATCACTCCTGGCCCCGCAAAAAATAAAAATAGAAATAAATTTTGTTTCTTTCACAGACATTCTTACTGAATAAATCTGTATTTTATATCATCCTTCTCGTGTGACACTTTTTCCACTCTGATAAAGAAGTTACTGTTGGCAATTCTAGTTACTAAAGTACAAAAATGTGACTAAAAACAAGTGGAGGGAAGTTTTTGAAGAAAGGAATTCCTTTGAGTACAGGAACTCTCCACTACAAAAAGTTGGCTGATTTATGTGGTTAAGTTGCCCAAATAGCAAATTTTATCTATAATCTGGTATTTTCCAAATAATTTTGTTTAAAAAAAAAAAAAAAGAAGACAGACAGACACCTGTGTCAGGGACCTTTTCCACAAACCCCCATGTTCTGAGATTTGTTAGGACTTACAGAATTCAGCACTGCTAATTACTGTGCTCACAGCTGAAGTTTATTATACTGAAATAGAAAGTACATACAGTAGGACTGTAAAGACATTGGTAGTCTAGAGGAATAAGTATGTTGACTTATTTACAATCTCTTCCTCTCATAGAGTCATATACAGAGCACTTCTGTACATGTGGGAAAAAATCCTCAGGTAAAAACCCAATAAAAATTGGGAGTTGGCCACAAGGGTACCTTTCCCTGGCACATATCAAAATTCTAGGCGCCCAGAAGAGAAAGCAGGTGCTTGGCATAAAACATAATGCTGGAGGGCTAGAGTGGTTGCTCAATGGTTACAAGGCTTGCCTGGCATGTGTGAGGATGCGGGTTCGAACCCGAGCACCACATACACAATCAAGTGCCAGAGCAACGAAAGCCACATGAAAAACTAAATAAAATTTTCTCTCTCTCACTGTCCCTGTCTTTAAAAAAAAAGAAAAAATCATACTGCTTACACTGTCTAAAGCATAATGAACCACCTTATCAATCAGATAAATGTGGGAACATCCCCCAAATCCAAGTGCCCAGATAAAAGCCAACCTTGCAAATAAGATCTTCAAGAATAGTCTTAGTTGGATATGATAACTTTTTTCTGCTTGCAACAAATTGAAGATTTGGGCCAAAAGCATCAACTCTCAAACAAATTAAACTTAATTTAAATTTTAATTAAATTTAATTTAAATTCTACCTGTGGTAGAATTAAAGAGATTGACTTTTATAGCTTAATCCAAGTAGTTCCAATTGCTTTCCTCAAACTCTCACGGAAAGCAACTGTACCAAAGGAATAGAAATTTTAAGACAGCCATGTCAGAGAAAAGCTTTTATAATTTAAATCAGATGATGACACTCCTCTGCTGAAAACCCTGAAATGGCTTATTATTCACCTAGTAATAGCCAAAATCCTACAACTGCCTACAAATCCCTACATGATCTGGCCCGTCTCTAACCTCAAAAACTACTCCTTTTCTCCTCTTCCCTCAGCTACCACCACCCTTAACAACTTGTTTTTCCTCAGAGGCCATGTACAATCCTGCCTCGTGGATTTTGCCTTCCTAATACTCTCATGGTCTGCTCTCTCTTTATGTATCTATCTTGTACAAGCTCCCCTCCATTTCTTCAACTTCTTGCTCTAACACCACTTTCTCCGAGTCCAACCCATACCACCCATTTAAAATTGTACTTTCCTCACAATACATCCTGCCTGGCAATAAATTTTTTCCGTACCACTCATCATCTTCTAACATATAATTTATTGTTGTATTGTGTCTCCCCGTTAACATATGAGCTCTATGAGGGTATGGATTTTTGTTTCTTTTGTTCTCTGCTGTATTGTGAGTGGAATCATCAAGCAGAAGAATAACCTGATGGTAAGAAAGACATTGCACTTCAGAAATGAAGAGAAAATTCTTGACAGGTAGGGGTAATGACCTAATGGAAACAGCTAGGTCTTCTTTGAAGTTTGGTGAAGTGTAGGAGATCCAGTCATTAGAAAGTACAGTAGGGATTATATAAATTTCACTGAAAAAGATAACAGATGATACACTCAAATAGACGCTGAAGTATAAATAAAAGGAACTACTTTACAAGTGTTGTCAGTACAGTTAAGGGAAATCAACAAGATTTGATGAACTATCTTGGGGTTAGGAAGCCTGACGTAGCCACAGGAGACAGAGACAGTAGTTATCACAAGCCAGGAAAAGATGAAGAGCTATAAGAGGGACAATGGAGCAGAGCTATGGACACAGGTTATCTGTTGCTGAGTAACTGTATTTAGGGAAGCGGAGGAACAAATATTTTGACCTCCCCTTCACTCCCCTTCTAAATCTTCTATTGCTTTTTCCCCACAGTACAAACCAAACATAAATGAAGCCAGAGGAAAGAACACGCAGTTCTCTAGGAGTCAATTTCACAGAAACACAGCAAGGGAGAAAAAGGTGGAAGGTGGAATCAGGAAGGCCAAAAAGAAAACATCCAGCGTAGTGACTACATTGTAAAGCTATACATGCAATACAGACTGAATGCTGCATGTGCTACCCACATCTTCAACTATGTCTTCTCCTTTTGGGGCTGGAGCAGTGGCTCAGTGGTTACAGTGCTTGTCTGGTATATGCAAGGACGTGAATTCTAACCCCAGCATCACGTACACAACTAAGTGTCAGAACAACGACAGCTACATGAAAAAACTAAATAAAATTGATTTTTTCTCTCACTGTCCCTCTCTTTAAAAAAAAAAAAAACAAAAACAACCACTGTCCCTCTTTCTCTTTAAAAAAAAAAAAAAAATTCTTCTTTCTATTCCCAGTGTCCTCACCATTCTCACTCAGTAATTTTGATTTAACTACTCCCCTCTCCCTCACTTACCAAATACCTAATCATTTGCCAGTTATACTTTCATAATTTCCCTTAAATTCCTTCAGTCTATTTCTAATGTAACAACCACACGCAAATATGCTAAAAAATTCTGATAAATCTCTACCTTTATACAAGTTTACAATTCGCTCAACTAAGTCTCACTGAATATCTACTCCATGTTGCACTAGGAAGCTACAACATAAATACTGTATGAAAATAATGCCAAAGATCTTATAAGCTACTTGTGAAAATTTCAGACATACATAATGTAAAAACTACTCATTTTTTACCACTTAATCATACTCTAAATTTCTTTCCTGGTTAACATCAGTTCCTTAACAGTCTTGCTACCTGTCATTTGTTTTACCCAATGCTACTGGAATAACCTTTTAGAATTAGGTTCACTACAATTACTGTAACTCAAAAACCTTTAGTGACTTCCACTGTCCACGAGGTAAAGTCCAAATTCCTTAGTCTTTTACTCAAAAATCTTAGTAACATGATTTCAACTTAATTTTCCCAACTTAATTCCCAATAAATCTTTTATCCTTAAAAAATTAGCTAGTTATTTGGAAGCCAATATTTAGTCCTAAGAGTATAACCACAGATCAGACACACTTGGCTTTACTTCCTGGTTCTATCACTGCACCAGATGTGTGGTTTTGGAAAATTTTATTCAACTTTTCAGAGATGAGCTTCCCAGATACCTTCTCTGGGAAGGGTTACTGAATGGATCCAATGAGAACATTTATAAATGTGCCTTCTATAGTGTCTAGCCACAGTAGGCATACTTTGTGTTCCATGTCTCTGCCTATTTGTTCTCTACCTGAAGTGCCTTCTCTCTTCTTGCATCCTGTGAGATCAATAAAGTTAAGTGTCTTATCCTCCACACACTTCCCTTGACCATTTTTCCTACCTGGAAGTCTCCTCTTCCCAACATTCACATCCATTTTTATTTTCCTTATAGTAATGAATAATTTACAGATAACAAAGTTCACCTCCTCTCCCTAAGTTAAAGCAGCAGGAGTTTAGGAGGCTCCCAAATCTACACTCAGACCAAAAGGAAAGGAAAAAGCCTAAAGATCAAGTCTCAGTTACTAAGAGTGCTGTATGGACTGCATATGTTAAATCTTTAAAAGTTATTAATTCATATCATTAACTGTGCAAACACTATGTGGTGGGGTGGGGTGAAGTAAAGGTGTACCTTTTGCTAGCATATCTCCCTATCAAAGGCATACTATAAACATTAACTGTTTGTCAGAATCTTTATGAAGCCCTTTATGTACATCCTTATAAACTCTCTAAAGCAGGTATTACTAGTAGTCTGTCATTTACAGGTAAGAAAATGAGGCACAGGTCAGTTTGTCCTAAGTCAGAGCTGGAAAGTAACAGGTTCTGGAATAGAACCTGGTCTACTTGATTATAAAATTTATGTCCTTAAACACTACAAAATATTAAATTAGATGCAATGAGACAAATTACATTTGCAACTTAAGCATCAGATGAAAGGCACCTTTTGTTTGGTGTCAAATAACCAATGAAAACAGAGAAGTGCATTAATTATAATCAGTGTATATTCAATGGCAATAACTCCAATTTGTTTGGTGTTATCAATTTTAAAACACGAGCACAGATGCTAAAAGGAAAAGTCACATCATTTCAAAGGAAACTGAATTCTAACCAGAAGGTAAGCTATACGAAGACAGCAACAATGTCTGTTCGCTGCAATGCATCTGCAAATCATGGAAATGTTCTGCACAAAGGTGTACAATAAACAGCACCTGGGTAAACATTGGGAAATAAACATACTGTCTAAATGGCACAAGTTCACATTAGCCAATTTTAGAGCAGGAAGTGACACTAATCTATTTCAGATAGTGTTTTGTTTTATTTGTTTAAAAGAAAAAAAAAAGATACATACTGGTCAAAGAAACAAAGGAACTGAAGAAAGTCAGCCTAAGTAAAGCTAAGAATGCTTAGCTGGAAGCAGTGGCACATGCCTATAATCCCAGCAGCTCCGGAGGCTGAGACAGGAGGGTCACCGTGTAAGACCCTGTTCTCAAAATTTAAAAAGAGAAAAAGAAAAGAGTAAGAATGCCTAGCCTAGCACAGGCATCTTCCTGAATCCTTTCCCTCTCTGAAGATTCAAACTATCTAGATTCAGGTAAAAAAATTTTTTTTTTAATGAGTGGACTCAGGGCTGGAGTGGTGGCTCTGTGGTTATGGCACTTGCCTGGCATGCGCAAATACGCAAGTTCAAACCCCAGCACCACGTACACAACGAAGTCTCAGAGCAATGAGCATCACGTGAAAAATTAAAAATTGATTCTTTCTCTCTCACTGTTCCTCTGTCTTAAAAAAAAAAAAAAAAAAAAAAAGTGGATTCAATTGTCCTGCCTAGACTTTCCAGTTTGAAAGTCATTTTTAAATAGGAGCTTTCAAATAGCTTCTTTTTATAATCAGTATTTTATCTTGTTGCATTTAAATTCTCAAGGAGCATATGAAGTTCACTCAAAAGCAGTTTCAATGTCAAAGACTAATTTTTCCAAACCAAACCTGTGCCTCGTTTTATGGAATGAAACATAAATTCTATTTTCAAAGTAAAATTTTCCATTATATTTAAAAAAGAAACTACCTTTAAGCATAAAACACCCACGATGTGCTGAACTCAATTTGAGGCTAATATTCCATGTCTATTTATCACTTTTCAAACTATCCAATCTCCCCCCAACTGTTAACTATCTTAAAATGAAATGAGACATATATAACCTTTCAATTATAGCAAATTCAGTTTCAATTACAGCAAAACCAGAAAGCAATTAAATCACTGCAAAGGTTATTTTCTAATAAAATTAGCTATTAAGTCAAAATATGGAGAACATTTAGGGAAAAAATTCAAGAACAGCAAACACTGCTTTCTGTAGCTTAACAGGTCACCAAAAGTGACTCTCTATTAAGCTACAGTGATAAACTGCTCCAAACAGAAGTGAATTAACAGTGGACTTAAGAATGTACAATGTTTATATTTCAAGGTCTCAACTGACTGACATCTTTATACCACTGAAAATACTTTTTCTGCTTCCAACAGCGAATTTTGCTCATAAATACTTGGCAAAAATCACAAAATAAAAAAATAAATGAGTGATGCTCCTTCAAGGTCTTTGTGAGGCAACACATCTTTGTAATATAACAATCTAAAGGAAAAAAGACGTTAAGGAATCCAAAGCTTCATCCTGTGTGTTTTGATCAGACACCATGAAATGCCCTTGTCAAATATCAAAACTAGTTTAAATGCCTCCTCTGCATTCTACCTTGACCCAGTCACTACAGTTCATGTATCCCTAACTAAAAATCCCACCAACCAAACTAAATTGTAGTACCTTGAAAATAGGACCTGGTCCTAATGCAACTAATAATTTTTGTTAAATGCACTTTAAAAATGAAATCTAGGGGCTTGAGCAGTGGCTCGGCGGTTACAGTGCGTGACCAGCATGCAGTGAGTATGCAAGTTCGAACCCCTCGTACACAACCAAGTCTCGGAGCAAATAAGGCCACGTGAAAAAACTAAATAAAAATTGTTTCTCTCTTTCTCTTTCTCACTGTCCCTCTCTATTTAAAAAGAGTGAATCTAAGAGTTCCTCTTGAAGGCTGTTAATGAATAAATACCAAATGTGACTAAAGAACAAAAGTATCAAAATGGAAATAACCTAAGCAATTATATAATAGAGAAAATAAATTGACTTACCAAGGTTACGTGCAAGATCTGAATCCACATCTCAACTAGAAATTCTCATTTTTGGTGTTGTCCACCTCTGATCCAGATGGAACCTTTCCCAGCATACCCTTTCCAGTCTCTTTTCTCTGCTTTCTCAAGACACTTCTTGAGAATACTTAGTAAATCATTTCAAATTCAATTAAAGGCAATTTCTCCACTGAAAAACTTCTATTAACACACAACTGGAATATCATGCCACAGATTTGGGGTAGGATAAATAAGAGTAATAAATGGCATATGCATGGTTATAGAATAATCCCAGACCTCGATGTGTCCCCTCACAAAATAAGAGCACTAAGATTTTTTTTTAGTGGAGACATGTTTTTTAATCAAGTCTCATAAAAATATTAAAATAACTTTTGGAGGAGGGGGAATCATAAAGCAAAATTGAAATACTAAGACTATAAAATATCTAACAATTCCTTGTAGGGCTCTCACAGATTTTCTGGATACCATTATAACAAAGGCTTCAGCCAAGCTTCTATCTTTTCTTTCTTCCTCTTCATTTTGTTCTAAATAGTTAACACAAATCCTACAAAAGCACTTTCTAATTATAAGCAGAAAAAAAAATGTGTTAACCAATAAATTATGGTGTAGCTAGACTACAGGAGACCACAGAGGAATATGATAGAGCCATATGTACAGGTAGAGAAAAGATGTCTTTGATTTAAAATAGATGTGTTTATGTATGTGTGTATATATATATATATATATATATGAAAAATCCTAGTTTTATTTTATAAGAACATGTTCATGCAAATAAGATCTAGAAGAAAACAAACTACAAAGACTATTTCCGGACACTGAGTTAAAAGTTGTATTTTTTACAAAGTGACTTTAAGCTGAAAGACCTCTATTTCTTATTCTCCACAGCCACTCAATCTTGGGTAAAATACTTAAAATTTTAAGTCTGTAGTTAACATCCAAAACAAACAGGATCCCTTCACAGAATTGCAGCAAGTAAAAATAAATGAAACACATATAAAGTACTTACCATGGTGCAAGGTACATAGCAAACACTCAATAAATCGTAGTTTTATTATTTCTTCAAACAGTAATGAAATTTAAGTGATAAATGTGGACATCATACAGAAAGACTGGAAAATATTCCTGCAGGAAAAACTACTGGAGAAAACAAAAGGGGAAGACAGCAATACAAGGGTTGTCACAAGTCACTCCTACTGTTTATTATATATGATCTAACTTTGAAATTTTTTCAGTGAAATTTTAAAATTTCTCTGTAAATTTAGTTGAATTTATCAAGGCTTTTAAAAAAACAAATAAGTATGTACATTCTCTGTGTGTACATATACTAAGACTTGAAAAACACTTCTTTCAGAGAACTGCTGAATTCTCATTATCTAGCACATTTGAGTAGCTACTGCATCAACTAAGTATGTATTTGATGAGAAAAAGATAGCTGCAAAGCTAATCATCATCTCATTATCCAAAAGAGCAAGAAATGGAAGCCAAGTCTGCCAACAGAACAGTCTGTTATGGTAGTTGTACTATGGAACATTTTACAGGCATTAACAAGCATCTAGGTCTACCTATCTTGATATGCACCAATATTTATGACAAAAAGTAAAAACAATTCCATTTGTAAAAAGTAATGTAGGTGCATGCATTATACACCCATTAGCAACCACACTAGTAAGGGATATGTTTGTATTAGTACGATTGCTTACTTTTCTAGTCTGATTTACAAGCAGTCATTAAACTTTATTTAAAACAAAAAATTTGACCAGCCCCAAGAAAAAGGGAGGCTTCCGTTAACAGTAACGCTTATTTTCTGTGATTTCAAGTACAATCCAAATGTTGTACAATTTTTAAAACAACAAAGTAGAAGTTATGTTTTTTTAGACCTCATCCACTCTCTCAAGGGACTTTTTACTTGGAAAAAAATTTTACAATGTGTTTTCATGAGACAACAGCACATCTAAATTATCTGCAAAGACACTAAGGAAAAAGCATTGTCCTAGTCTTTGTTACCCTGTCTCAAAAGGCCAAAATAGAACTGCAAGGAAATTTTTTCCCATAATACTGTTACAGTGATAATTTGTTTAAAATGGAAGAGACCTACTCTCTCATACAGTACATATGTTGTCTTTTGGGATAAAATCCATATACTGTCTAGAAGCAGTTATGCTCACACCAATCTAATATCCATATACCCACTTTCAAACAGCAGACACAAAATAAACTTAAAATGCAAATTCTCAAATTTGAGAAGCTTAAGCACACTTAAAAGACAAATAAACCTACAAATAACACTTGTCACTTCTGGTCTTGATGGAAAAAATCTTAAATTTAGAATTTAAGCATCCTTAATCCTTTAACCTTGCTTAAAAACTGAACTAGATTTAAATATGAAATGTGTGTTCCAAATCAGTTACAAAAGAATTAGCATATTCAGTCAGATTTGAGTTAGCTCTACAACTTTAACCATTTGAAAACTTAAAGACCCCAAATATTACCATCTTTAAAAAGCCTTCATTTCTTACTACTTTGAACAGATTACTTCACAATTTACACTAAAAAAAAGGCGCACTACGAATGCCAAAAATCTTCACACTCATGAGACAAATATGACGTTCACTTTTATCTCCCAAATTAGATTCAAGGACAGAAATTTTATTATTCTATTGACTATGTTCTGTACCACCTCCTCCCATCAATTCTTAAAAATTCTTAAATCTGAATGAATGCTTAGTTCTCGTAAGTGAAAAGAACAAAAACCAGCTGTCCCACCCATTCAATACTCACCCAGAAAACCCGGCATTCCAAAGAAGTTTACGGAAAAACTTCCAAAAAGAAACCCGGAAAGCCTAAATATCACTATGCTTTTCTCTTTTCTAGACATCAATCCAAATTATAAACTTTTTTAAGGGTAGACGCAATACCAAAGTATCAATATACCACAAACAGAACAGCAGGCTACTTTTTTAATTAAAAGGAAATCCTTTTACATGATTCATTTGCCAACCATTTATAAGTCACTATTTTGGGAATAAAAAGTGACAATATGCTTATTAGACTGAAAAATGAACTATTCCTACCAACCCGAATAGAACCTATATAAGAATGAAGGATTTCACTATTTTTTACTTCAATGTACAAGCATCTATCTCGTTTGTCAGAGGTACATCTGTATTTGTACCAAGCATTAGCTATCCTTTGTCAAATTAACCATTGAGAAGCCATAATCTAGCCTACCAATCTTATCTCTTTAAAAATGTAAAGCCAGTTAAGAAAAAAATCTTTGCAATTAGGAATCAGTGACAACTAAAAACGGGGCAACGTTAAAATATTCTCATACTTTAAAACTCAGTAAATCTCCTTTCCAGCAAGTTTCTTGGAATATAGCTTTGGGCTTTCAACTTCAGGGTCTGAGTCATATTTTATCCTAAAATAAAATCAATTTAAGTACACTAGATTAATAGGTACTCTGAACCCACCCACCAGGGTATACATACTCTCACTCAATGATGTAAAGAATTGAATTCTTTATTTGTGATATCCATAAACGTTGCTATTCTATATTTCTATCCAGGAAGGCAATTTTCTCCTATTTTTTTTTTATAAACAACAACTTAAAGAATTCTATTGCATGAAAGGGCTACAAATATACATGTTAACCAAGCAGAACACAGATATTTTGATTTACAACTTGCACCTAAGATACCAGTACACACAGCTGGTTCATTAGTTGTCATAGCAAATTGGGGCTACTGCCCAAGCTATGCATAGCAGTTTACATTTTCAAATCTCATGTAAAAAGGGTGACTGTGATAGGGACTGATAACTACATTCCTGTGAAGCCCAACTTAGTTACAAGGAAATGTAACTTCCAAGTTTGCACAGATTTTTGATGGCAAAACTTCTAAATCTGATGCAATTATCCTGAACAGATTTAACAAATTTTACAGCTATACTGTCATTCTGCCATTAGATGGTGCTACAAAGACTGGATTTTCATGAAAACAACAGTTCAGATATAGGGGAAAAAAAAACGTTTTTAAACCTGCTCTGAAAATACAAAAATGCATTTAGTGAGGGTAAAATATAACCCTTATTTGTAACTATTCATTACAGACAAACCAATAAAAGGGATGAAACTAGGCCATCTGAAAACTTTTTAAACAGTTTATATGAATGAAAACACATGCTTAACACAAACTATTTCGTTTAGAACTACACAGTACATACTTTTAAGTAAATTCTCAGAAAAAGTATTGACCAACTATGTCAAGATGATAAGCAAATCGCTTAGTACAAGAGATGGATGCACAGAAACTCAAGACTTTTAAAAAGCCACATCCACCTCTTCAAAAGTTTTGCCTGTAAGGGATAAAATTCAACACGTCACTAGCAGGGCAACAGGAAAAAGAAAAAGAAAAAAAAATCCCACAGGACCTCTTAAAAGTTTCTCAAAGTACACATCAAGAATTAACACGAAAAATCTCAACTAATATCCCTTAAAACGGTACGGAATGGATCCTAGAAAAAAAATGTTAGACATTTACGGTCAAACACAATGATTTATTAAAAATAAAACGTAAAAATGATTTTTTTACATATGCTTCCAAATTTCAGGCATGGGATCCAAGTAGGTTTCATAGAAAACGCTATAGCCAGGTATCAAGTCCTTACAACAAAGTAAACTACCCCCCACCCCACCCCAACCCCCGCCCAGGTTTTGCTACAGAATCAGCAAGTTCACTCCCTCCCTCCCCCCCCCAAAAAAACACAAATTAAAACAAGACATTTTGCTAGTATAAAAACGACCAAGGTCCAAGTAATAATAAAAAAATAGAGTCCATCAATGACTGTAACACAAAAATGTGTGTGTGGGGCCGAGTCCATCTTCCGCAGGGAGAGACAAGAGAGGTTGCAGGCAAATAGGGGATCACCCCCAAGAGTGAGCAGCCTTAGAAGCGGCTACCCCAAGGGCAAAATAGGGAAGACGGCGGGAGGGGGAAGGAACTTAAGAGTTGACCCCACCTGGGTTGTTGAAAATAGCTACCCCTATAGCCACTCCCAGGCATTTTAAATTTCCTTTAGAAGGAGCTGCCTCCATAGCCGCCCCCGCCGCCGTAGCCGCCTCTGTAAGGTCCACTGTTGCTGCGACCGCCCCAGCTGCTGCCGCCGCCGCCGCCGCCGCTCTTCATCGGCCCGTAGGAGGACTGGTGCTGGCTGTAGCTGCCGAAGCCGCCGAAGCCGTTCCCGTAGTCGCTTCCCCCGTAGGACGAGCCGCCTCCGCCGCCTCCGTAAGCGTTGTAGCCGCCGCCGCCACCGCCGCCGTAACCCCCGTAGCTGTTGTAACCGCCGCCGCCGCCCTTGGACAGGCCGTTTTGGTCTCGGCCGCCGCCGCGGCCCCGGCCGCCCCGGCCGCCGCGGGAGGAGCGGGCGCCGCCGCCGCCGCCGGCGTGGATATCCTCCTTGGGGACCGCCTTCTTCACCTCCACGCGGTGGCCCTGGATCGGGTGGAACTTCACCACCGCGGCCTTGTCCGCCGCGTCGTGGTTCTGGAAATACACGAAGCCGAAGCCGCGCTTCTTGCCCGACTGCTTGTCGGCGATGATCTCGGCCTTCTCCACCGTGCCGAACTGCGAGAAGTGCTCGATCAGGTCGCCCTCCGCCACGTCGCCCTTCAGGCCCCCGACGAAGAGCTTCTTCACCTTGGCGTGGGCGCCGGGCCGCGCCGAATCCTCCCGCGACACCGCCCGCTTCAGCTCCACCGTGTTGCCGTCCACGGCGTGGGGCGAGGCGGCCATGGCGGCGTCCGCCTCCTCCACATTGGAGTAGGTCACGAAGCCGAAGCAACGGGAGCGCTTGGTCTGGGGGTTCACCACCACCACGCAGTCCGTCAAAGTCCCAAAGGCCTCAAAGTGGCCGCGCAGGCCCGACTCACTCGTCTGCACGTTGAGGCCGCCGATGAACAGCTTGCACAACTGGGAATTCTCCATCTCCACCGCACGGGCCTTCCCCCCGCCCTGCGAGCTCCGGGGTTTCGCCGTCGCCGCCGTTATGGTTAGCGGAGGCCTCTTCGCAGCTCAGGCCCAGCCGTTGCTGGAGCCGCTACCGACGGGGAAGGGAGGTAGGGAAGGGGAGGGAAGGAAGGAGAAGAGGAAGGGGGAGGGAAGGGGAGAGGTGCCGGCTAGAGGGCGAGCCGAGGAGACTGGAAGACAACCAAGGCCACCGCTACCGCCACCTCCGCTCCCCTATCTGGGCACCACACAAAGAGGCCGCTGAACGCGCGCGCACCCTCCCCGAGGCGTGCGTCACCAGCGATGTACGGCAGCCCAGGGCCGCTCGCCAATCCGAGACTCGCTCTCCCTAGTCCCGCCTACCGCGCCGCAGCGCCGCTCTAGATCACGGACTCCCCGCCCTCCGCGGTCTATTCAAGCCCTGGCCCTGCTCTGATTCTGTGGTTTGTTTTACGGCTTGGCTTTCGTGCCCGGGAGCCCCAGTGTGCCAGGACAACGGACTTTCTCTGCACTCCGCGCACCTCTGCAGTTCATTTCTTCCTAGCCCCGCGGCTGTTCCTAGTGGTTCTCCCCCTCCCCTTTCCGTATCCCCTCGCCCCACGCCGCAGTGGCGTTCGCGCCAGCCCCTTGAGAGACATGTCAGATCAGCCAATCACCACGATCCCCTTGCACCCACTTCCGTTTTCGGCGACTGCTGGACGGGCGCGCTCCCCGGTGCGTGCTAGTCCGGGCGCTCTCTGTGTGCGGAGCCTGCCGGTTTTCCCCGCGCCTCCTCCCACCCACGGCTAGGCGGGGGAGGAAAGGGGCCGCGCTGGGGGCTTTTCCCAACGGATGAGGCCTGGGGCGCCACGCGCGGGCTTTTTGAAAACTTGACTGTTGGGTTGGGGGCCTGTATCCACTCACCGCGTCTGGGCAAGCCGGCTGCACCTGGCGTCCCCGCCCCTCCTGTCCGCGCAAAGATGGAGGGAAGAGGCCTGGTTCAGAAAGACGGTTATTAACCGTTTACAGTGGGTCCAACGCGCGGTTTATCTTAACATTTTGACACGTGGCTCTGTCCAAAAGCAAGCCCTAGCCAGTGTGAGACAACAGGACCCCCAACTTTATGACCCAGACGAGGCCTGAAGCTGCACCACCTTCCCGCCATCCTTGAACCCTTGTGCAAAATCTGTCCCCTAAATTCGCTCCAGCTGACATACTCATTTTATCTCCGTGAACCTTTCAAATGCTGCGTTTAGATAAATTATGCGCTGCTTACTTGCAATTAAAATGCTAGCTTTTTAAAGGCGTGGTATCAGACTGAGGGAATTACAGGCATCCAGCAATTGCTCTTAAGTATCCTCAGGCACGAAGACATTTAGGGCTTTCATTAATTGAACTTTTTGCGTGCCAACAAAGATACATGGTGATTACGGTCTGGGTCTGGTTCGGGTCCTTTGTCTTAACCACAATAATTAAAAGTCGCTGACTCCAAGGTAAAGCAGCAAGCAAAGTCTTTAAGATCAAAGCAGGTTTCGGCGCTTGCCTGGCAAGCCTGAGGACCCGGGTTCAAACCCCAGCACCACATACACAACTGAGTGTTGGAGCAATGAAGGCCATGTGAAAAACTAAAAAAGTTGTTTCTCTCTTTCTCTGTCTCTCTCACTGTCGATCTCTCTTTAAAAAAAAAAAAAAAAAAAGATCAAAGCAAAAGTAAAGACTTCCCAAGTGAGACGAGGGAGCCGCAACCCAGGCTCAACACTTTAACTTGGATTCTGTCTTTTTATCTTATTTAGTGAGCTTTTTCTCCCGCTCCCCACCAGCTTAGGTCATCCAGCTGTCCTTGCATCCCTTTATGTATAGGTCTTTATTTATTTCCTGTGGTAAGTTTTTTTCCTTCTCTTTTAGTAACTGAAGTGATTCTGAAACTAGGCTTGTCCCTGAGTGCCTGAGACTATTCTGACTTTGGTTTCCCTGGGTCCCTCTCTGTTCCCTTCTCCTCCTGTATCTGCCTATACATTCACTTGACTTAGTGGGATGGGACCTAAGATGAAGCATTATATGACCACCAGCCTCCAGTATTTAACATATCCATGTGGTAGATACTAAAGAGACGGAATACTTCGTATACTGAATGATTAGGGATAATACAGGGCAGAGTTGGATGTTGCCCTGAACCTAAAGAGTCAAAGGCTAGATAAGATCTCCAGAGGGAGTTTGAGCAAAATTTGAAGGAAAACTTAAGTTTCAAGAGCAGGTGATTTGGGATAGAAAACAGAAGCAAGGTAGTTTGAGGGTCTTTGATATGACAAAATGTCTTGAAACTTAGATTGAGTTTAAATATTATAGAGTGTATAGATGGGCTTAAGGTTTAGGGGGAAACGAATCTGGCTCTCTCATTTACCTATGAACATTCAGTTGTGTGACTTTGGAAAAGAACTTAGTCTTTCAAAAAATGTAACCCATTGGAAACAAGTGATATGTGCTTGTAAGTCCCACCTACTCAGAATGTTGAGACAGGATCATTTGAGCCCAGGAGTTCAAGGCCATCCTGGGCAACACAGAAAGACGTTATCTCAAGAAAGAAAGAAAACTAACCGATTTTATTATCTTAAAATGGAAATAATAAAACACCTCTTACGTGTGGTGACAAATGAGTTAAAAGTCTGGCACATAGTAAGTGCTTGTTATAGTTTGGATCTGGATTGTCCCTGAAAGGCTCATGAGTTGAAATCTTGGTCTCCAATACAGCGATGTTCAGAAGTGGGGCTTTGGGGAAGTTACTGGATCTTGAGGTCGCTAATTTCAAAAATGGATTAATTCATGGAAGGATATATCTAGTCCCAAGCACTTATTCCTTGTGCCTTGCTCTCAGTCCTAAAGCAATAGAGTCTGCCAACCCACCTGGGAGTAAAATCATGAGCCAAAATAAATCTTTACTCCTGTTAGGTTGTTTTTCTGAGGCATTTTCTCAACAGTGATAGAAAGCTAACACATTGCTGAATTTATCCAACTATATGGATATAACGCCAAATACTGGGAATATGGCAATAAACAACAGACAAAAATCTGTCCTCATAAACCTTACATTCTAGTAAGGAGAGGCAGACAAGAAAAAATAACAATATATTGAATGCTATCCCATCGAAAACACTGAAAGAAGCAAGGATAGAAGGAAGCTATTGACTTTATTAGCACACACACACACACAATATAAATCAAAAAAAGGGAAAAATAAAAAAAAACAGTGGAAACAGAAAACCTAAAATGTCAGAATGATAGAGAAGTAGAAAATCCAAGAAAACCCTTTTGGAGAAGGTCAGGGAGATGATGAAAACAGTGTAAGGTAATAGTGGTATAGCTATGGGACAATGTTTTCTGGGATGCATGACTAGAGCTCAGCTGAGACATTAGACCTTAAGAAATAACATTTTGGAGTCATCCAAATAAATGTTACAAGAGCTTATATGATTTCCTGGAGGAATAAAGACTACAACATTTTTCTACCAAAATTGAAATTACTATAACAGTTTCTTCCTACGTTGTTTTAAAATAATACTCTATATCACCTAAGTGGGTATCCATTAGTGTTTTACTTTCTGTTGATTAAGAAAGTTTCATAGAGGAGCTGGAGCAGTGGCTCAGTGGTTATGGTGCTTGCCTGGTGTACAGGAGGACAAGAATTCCTATAATACACCAGCACCATGTACACAACAAGGTGTCAGAGCAATGAAGGCCACATGAACAATTGAATAAAATTGATTCTCTTTCTCTCTCTCTCTCTCTCTCTCTTAAAAAAAAGGAGAGAATGAAGTTTGGAAAGAGAAAAAAAAGAAGTTGCCAGAAAGCTAGCTAGCTAGTGCTCCTTCTACCATGTGACAATTCAGTGAGGAGTCAGCAGTCTACAAACCAGGAAAAGTCCCTCACCAGAACCCAACCCTGCTGGTTGGCACTCTGGTCTAGAACTTCCAGTCTCCAGAAATAAATTTCTGTTGTTTAAGCCTCCCAGTCTGTTGTACTTTGTTAGAGCAACCCAAACTAAGACACCAGAATAATTTCTTAATTCCATGAATAATCTTAATTTCCCTGTTCTCATGTAACTATAACATATTCATAGGTCCCAGAGATTAAAAAAGTGCACATTGGGCTGGAGCAGTGGTGCAGCGGTTACAGTGCTCGCCTGGGATGCACAAGGACCCAGGTTCAAATGCCAATACCACATACACAACTAAGTATCAGAGAAACAAAAACCAGATGAAAAAATAAAATTGATTTTCTTTCTTTCTCTGTCACTCTCTTCCTCTCTCTTTAAAAAAAAAAGTAGACATTTTGGGGGGATCATTATTCTGCATACATCAGAAGGGAACAAGAGAAAATAAGGCTGGAAAGGTAAGTAAGTGATGCACTAAGAAAGAAGGAACCATAATATTCCATTTAACTTGAGGTTATGTTTCTGGGCCATGGTGATTCATATTTGTCCCACAATAAATAATATATATATTATCTATTATGTATAGTTCTTGCTAATGATTTATCTTTAATTCTGTAAAGAACATGATACTATTGGAGAATTTTAAGGGAAAAGATAACAGATTATTTTTAGAAAGTTGCCCTGTGGGCAATGTGACTACTAGATAAAACTCAGGATATAAAATAAACTTGGTAGACCTCTGGCCTCTACCAATCCTAAAGCTAAGAATGTGATAACCCTAAATAAGGAATCTGAATCCTGTGAAAGATTTTTCTCCCTTGTTAAAGACAACATTTGGATCCTACTTGAGAACTCCACCTACTTTCTTTTGTGACTGTAAAAGCTCATGTAACTTCTTCCATGGGAGAACAATGTCATTCCATTTAATTTGTATCTGTGTTTCTGGGCCATGGTCACTCATATTTGTTCCATAATAAACCATTTTTCTACTTCTTCAAATCAAAGTTGCTATTTTCCTCAGCAGGAGGAAAGGATGAATTATTTGAGAGATTTGGGAGTAAGAATTTACTTGATATGACAAGGAACTAATTTGGGCAAAGTTTCTTTGTGATAAGGTAGATCGTGGTTCATTCTGCAAAAGTGTGAGTAGGAAGAAGACAGACCAGATGGATTTTTTGTTTTATAATTATTATTATTGTTATGAAGGTGCTGTAAGAAAAGGGAAAGTAGAGATGTAGTCTACCCATTCTACATAAAAACAGAGACTATAGTTTTTAGCTGGGTACTTGGCTGCTAGGTTTAAAGACATTTCCAAACCTCTTATGCAGGTAGTTGTGGTCGTGTGTCTAATTTTTTTTATTAAGAAATTTATTTGTTAAAAATCAAACAAGCTTCTAATGAAAAAAATATATATATAAATTCTGAATATTAGATTTACCCCCCCAAGACCTCCCAATTATCCACCCTTATCCCTCCCCCTCCCTCCTTCCCAAAATATCTCTACAAATGCCTTAGGTTGTATGTCATTACAACTTTTCCAATTTAAATCATGAGAATTGACCTCCTTTCTCAATGGCCAGGGTCTAGCTCTAGCCTCCACAGATGAGTGAAGACATTCGGCCCTTGGTTCTCTGGGTTATGCTGATTTTACTCAGTATAATTTCTACCATAGCCATCCATTTACCTTCAAAGGATGCAACATCATTGTTTCTAATTGCTGAGTAAAACTCCATGGTATATATGTACCACAGTTTTTGGATCCATTCATCCAGTGAGGGCATCTGGGTTGTTTCCATAATTTAGCTATTGTAAAATTGAGCCGCTATGAACATCGATTTCGCTGTGTCACTGTAATGTGCTGATTCTAAATCCCCTGGAAAAATACCCACGAGAGGAATAGCAGGATCATATGGTGGGCTCATCCCTAGTTTTTGGAGGATTCTCCACACTGCTTTCCAGAAGGGCTGTACCAGTCTGCATCTCCACCAACAGTGTGCTAGTGTGCCTATCTCTCCACAACCCCTCCAGCATCTATTATTGTTTATTTTCTTCATTTTTGCCAATCTGACTGGCATGAGGTGATACCTTAATGTAGTTTTCATTTGCATTTCTCTGATTACTAGTGATTTAGAGCACTTTCTCATGTATTCATTAGACTGATCAATGCCCTCTGTTGAGAAGTTTCTATTTAGTTCTTTGACCCATTTATTGATTGAGTTGTTTGTGTTTTTGAAGTTTAGATTTTTGAGGATTTTGTAGATTCTGGATATGAGACCCCTGTCAGAAGTGTCACAGTCCATGATTCTCTCCAATTCTTGACTATCATGTGTCTAATTTATACATAGACTATAAGCAAAAGTATTGAGTTTATAGGA
The DNA here is from genome assembly GCA_004027875.1 of Aplodontia rufa. Lineage (NCBI taxonomy): Eukaryota > Metazoa > Chordata > Mammalia > Rodentia > Aplodontiidae > Aplodontia > Aplodontia rufa. The sequence goes on along the minus strand of PVKS010011445.1, from coordinate 13,240 downwards.
AGCACTCTCAAAAGACAACTAACGCATGTCTTTTGCTCCCTTCTTTGCTACTACCTCTCTTGCTGCCTACAGTATGGGTAGAATGACTGGTCCCCTGGCAACTCTCCTGCATCTAGAAGCTGAGAATCACCCCCTATCAATAAAATAAGAAATGGAAGAAGAGGGAGAGTAGATTCCAGAATATTAAGGAGCTATTATATCAGCTGGATTGTCTAATCGTAGGCTTTTAGGTTAGAGATACAGAAAATGCCTACCGTACTTAAACCTCTATCCTAATGATAAAGGAGGATTTTCCCCCCATGAAGCAGGGTCTTGCTAAATTGCCGAGGCTATCCTTGAACCTACATTTCTCTGGCTCAGTCTCCCTGAGTAGCTGGAATCACAGGTGTGTGCCACCACACCCATGAAGATTTGATGTCTGGAAAATGTCCATTGAAACTCTGCTATTATTCAGTGCTTTGGGCTAAGTATCACGTATTATTGAATTCTCACAAGGATCTTGTGAAGTGTATTGTCTTATTATGCTAATATTTCACTTGAAAAACACTGAGGATTTAAGACATTAAGTTGTCCTCAGTCTTCCATCTATTACCCTGCCTAATATCACACAAAAAAGGTTTTTGCTCAACCTGTTAAGTAGAAGAAATGCAACGGACTAGAAGCAGGATAGATTTATGGTTACATATTTCTGAATCCCTTTACTTCTCTACTTTAAATTTTTAAAATCTTTTAAAAAATTCAATGAAGATATTGTCATGTTTACGTTACTATTATACCTGGTTAACTTCACCTGGGCATAGATTATAGTACAGTCCACATAATGTCAAGAATTGACTACATATACAAGAGCAGTCCTATAGATTGTATCACATAGTATGTTAGTCAGTTTTTCATGGCTCTGACCGAAATACCTGATAAAGAATAAAAAAGTTTATTTTGGCTCATGGTTTCCGAGGTTCAGTCCATGGTGGGCTGACTGCATTGCTCTGGGCCTAAGATGAAGCACAGCATCAGGGCATAAAGGCGTGTTAGGGGAGTGCTATTCAGGAAGCAGAGAGAGAAAGGGGAAGACGCCGCAAGGAAGATGAATCCTTCTAGGACATAACCTCTAGCCGTATGCTACTTGCCTAAGGTTTTCATACAGTCCATTTAAACTAACATAGACTGATTAGGCTATAACTCTATGATCTGATGATTTCACCTCTGAACATTCCTGCATAATATCAAGTGACATAATCATCTTAGTTTGTATGAGTATAGTCTGTGATATTCACAACCACAAAATCACCTAATGATATGTTTCATAGAATGTTTCCCTATGGTTAAGTGATGCATGACTGTAGTTGCAAAATAATAACTTTAGCAAAGAGAACATGAATTTCTTAACCTAAATTTGCATCTTTGTATTTGAGGAATCCTCTAATAAAGGAGCCACACAAATGAAAAATTGAAAGATGGAAACGTAAAAGGTAGGGTCAAAAGAAGAGAGAGATGAGCCTCATCCTCAAAAGAATAAATCTAATGGTAGAAGACTTTTTATTTATTCTTTATCTCAAAGTGATTTGGGAACTACAATTAGAATAATTTCATGAATGTACAAACTCAGCAATTTGGACTAAATATGTGCAATGTTACAGCTTCTAAAATTCCATTAAAATGACAGGAAAAAATTTTAAAGGACGTAAACCTTGTTAGGGTCTGAATTGTGTCCTCTCAAATCCATATGTTGAAGTTCCAACCCCCAGCATGACTGTGTTTGGAGGTAGGGCTTTTAAAGAGGCAACTAACTTTAAATGACGTCATGGATAGGACTGGTGTGGGAGAGACACCAGAGATTTCACTCTCTCTGCACAGGCAAGAGAAGAGGCCATCTGAGGACACAGGGAGAAAGGGGCCATCCACAAACCAGGAAGAGAAGCTTCACTAAAGCCAGCTCTAATGCCACCTTGATTTTAGGCTTCTGACCTCCAAAATTATGAGAAAAATAATTGCTTTTTAAGTTACCTAGTCTGTGCTGTTTTGCTACGACACTCTGAGAATACTAACATAATCCATATGGTAAAAAAAAGGGAAAAGAGAATGTGAACATGTTTTAGCAATCTGATAAGCAGATAGCAAGTGAAAATTAGCAACACACCAGCAAAAACTGAAGTTCAGTTTGCTCTGCAAAACCTTAAAAGAATTCAGAAATTGGTGGCATCAGATCACTCTGTAATAAGTCATGTCTGTGAAATTGAAAACAGGAAGGCTGCTCAGAAGTACAGCATCTCCTTAGTTGCAAACATCCAGTAACCTCTTGCCTATCCTGGTAGATTAGAAACCTGTGCTCAGTACTCACCAGGTAAAGTAGCAGGGAGTGTTTGTCTTACTGCTAAGTGAGGACTCAGTGGAATCTTTACAATACCAAATGTTGACATTTTTAGCACCATTACCCATTTGGTTGCCAGAAAAATGGCAACCAGGCTTAACACCTGCCAGAGACTGGAGGATCCAGAGGGGAAAATGACCAGGCCAAGGGAAAAGAGTTTCCAATTTTCACAGCTCAGTCATCCTTGGCTGAAATCTATCATTCCTACAGAGCCTTTAATCATCTTGTTTAGTGCCTTGTTCTTTAGTATGAGGAAGCAGTTAAGGATTACCAGACACTAGAGAAATCATTTAACGTGAGACCAAAACCCATGAAAAGTGAATAGGAACTGAGGAGAATCAGAATCAAGGTAAGAAGCAGCAAGGAAATTTTTTTTTAAATAGCAACAACAACAACAAAAAAACCCTGTGTTTTCAGTAAAATAAAAGAAGACATAGTATCTGAAAAAAAGAACAGGAGATTTAAAAATGGGAACACGGAGAGAATAAAAAGGAACTTTTTGAAACTAAACACAGAACAACAGAGATGAGACAATAACAAGAATAAAAACCTTGAAATCTAAGGCTGAGGAAACTACAGAAAGCAAAACAAGGACAAATACATCCAAAAAGAGAAAAATTTCAAAGGCAATAACTTTAACATCAAATATCCCCTCGTCTTACCCCAGGCCCCACATTCTTCTTCTCCTCATTCTTCTTGTTTTCTTAAGGACAGTGAGAGAAGGAGAGAGAAAAAAATCAATTTTACTTAAGTTTTTCATGTGGCTCTGACTCTTTGTTGTGTGAAGGATGCTGGGTTTCGAATCCATGTCCTCAGGTGAGCTGGGCAAGTGCTGTAACAGCCGAGTCATGCTGAATCACCGCTCCAGCCCTCCCCCTAACACTCCTCTTAATGGTTACTATGAATAAAACTTTGAAGTAACAGCTGCTACTTGAGTGTTTGCAGTGCAATAGCAACATTTTCACACACACAATATTATTTTACAGAATCTTCAACATGATTCTGCAAACAGGTGTTGTCCCACAAAGAATCAAAGAGGAAATTGAGGCTCAGAGAGCATAATTTTTCCTAGCTTCACAGTCAGTAAATAATAGCCAAATTAGAACTCAGTCTATGTCCAGACCCTAAATCTCTGTACACCACAGCTACCTACCTGAATACTACAACCTGTAACGTAATAAAGCTTTCTGTGGGTTTGTCCTGAGACGAGGAAGAGCAGTGGGAGCTAGGACAACTGGACCCTACTTTGTTCAGAGTTGATTGGAGGATGAAGAAGCACATGAAATGGAGAATGTCTTGGAGCATGAACTTGGGGACCTGGGACTGCTGCCAGAATGACAAGAACTTAGCGTTTAGTCAATCAGAGTCAGAGAAGAGGCCTGAAGCTGTGCAAAGAAAAATCATATAGAGTTTCCTGAAATGGATCAAATATTTTGCATTTTGCCTGATTGCTTTCTTATTTCTTTGTCAAAGAGTGTTGAATAGATGCTTATACTTCAGGAGCTTTGATTTATTGCAGATGTTCTCACATTAGGATTTCAGGGAAGGGGTAAATCCACTGTTACGTGGTGGATCATACTCCACCACTGTACCGCCTCTGATTCATATGTTGAATCATACCCCTACTACTTCAGAATGTACTCTATTTGGAGTCAGGATATTTAAAGAGCTAATGAAAATAAAATGAGTTTGTTAGGGTGAACCCCAATCCAAGGGGGTTTGTGTCCTCATATGAAGAGGAGATTCTATCTGAGATATTGCTGGAAGATGGATTGAAGACACAAGAAGACAGCCTTCTGCAAGCCAAAGAGAGAGTCCCCAAAGGAAACCAACCCTGCTGACAGCTCAATCTCAAGACTTCTAATCTCCAGAATTGTGAGAAAATAAAATTCTGTTGTTTAACTCACCTGGATTTGTAAAAACAGTATGTATTTTGTTATGGAAGCACAAGCAAACTGCTACATGCACCTAAAGAAAGTGTCCAATTTCCAGGCTATCAGACCTTATTCATGCACCTGCAAAGCTGGCACCTTGCCTAGATTTCTCCAGGGCATGTTTGTCAGGGTATACCAGATTTAGTAATTTACCAATGAATTGCACAAAGGGGTCAAAGTTTAATTCCTTAAAATCACACGAAGTACTTGACCACTGGATTTGAATTGTTTTTATTTATATGTAAATAAATATTTATTCATTTATGGTACCCTAAAATTTATTTTATTTATGCATTATATTTCTTTTCTTTCTTTCTTTTTTCTTTTGGTGCACTCTAATCCAGTAAGAACTTAGAAATGTTTTGCATATTTCTTTCAGCAAATTTTGTACTAAATATTTTCATCTCCATGGTGCATGTGTCAGATCAATGTGAAAATGAAGTTTATAATCTTACCTGTTAAGCACATTTCAACTTCTAATTTCAACCCATAGTATAGTTGGGATTGTGGAGAACAATTTAGAAATCTTGTCTTCCTCACTTATGCAGAGAAAGGAAATCAAATGTACCGAGATCAAATTTCCATCAAAATAAAAGAGTAGCAATTGTGCTATGATTTGAATGTGAGGTGTCCCCCCAAACCTCACATGTGACAATTTGGGATGGCTGAGGTAAAATGATTGGGTTATAAAAGCCTTAACCCAATCAGTGAGTAGGCAACTGTAGGCTGGTAGGGGTGGCTGGAGGAGGTGGGTCAGTGGGGGCGTGCCTCTGGGGTATATATTCTGTACCTGGCATGGAGTTTCTCTTTCTGTTCTGCTTCCTGATGTGGATGTGCCGCCTTGAGCTCTGCTCCCTGGACCCATGCTTGCCATAATGTTCAGCCTCACCTCCAGCCCTGAGGAATGGAGTTGTTCTTCTCTGGACATAGACCTCTAATACTGTGAGCCCCTAAATAAACTTTTCCTCCAAAATTTGTTCTTTTCAGGTTGTTTAGTTGCATCATCGAAAAAGCTGAGTAAATTAAATTGAGAAGGAGATTTAATATGTAATCTGTCTTGTATTTGGAACTATCACTGAAGTAACATTTCTACTTACCATGTGCGTGTTGAATTCTGAAAAATCTGGGATCCTTCCTCATTTCTGTTTTCTTTTTATTTTCTTTTCTTTTTTGGCAGGGGAGTACTGGGGATAGAACCTAAGGCAATTTACCACTGAGTTACATCCCCAGGCTTTTTTATTTTTTATTTTGAGACAGGGTCTCACTAAGTTGCTTAGGGCCTCACTAAGTTACTAAGGTTGGCCTTGAATTTGTGATCCTTTCTGTCTCAGCCTCCCAGATCTCTGGGATTACAGGCATGCACCACTGGGCTGGACTGGTCCTTTCTTTATTTTCAAGTACACACTGAACATAGCAAACAAAAGTTAGTCTACTCACTTGACTGCAAGACTGTTACATAGTGGAAGTTTTTCAGTGAATTCAGAATATGTACAAAGCCTTTCTGGATGGTTCAATATCTAAAGAACATTTTTTTAGTTCAATGATATTTATTATCATAATTTCAGCATATTAATATTAGAGAAACGTTACATGCATCTGTTTTTCAACTAAAACTAGAACAGTGGAAAAATAACAATTAGCTAAAATTTAGATGAGCAGCAATGCAACGATGATTAACAGCTATGAAATAAAGCTGCTAATGAAATGTGCTCTGTGCAGAGCCTATTCCCACTGGTGAGCACCGGCTGAAATCTCCCATGAGCCACAGTTGTTTGGTTTGGACATGAAATCTATTTTACATTTGCAGCCCAGGATTTAATTATGCACATTTTCCAGCTTCTGAAATAACATATAAAGCACTTTTCATTCATCAGTATCAATTAAAGGGGCTTCTTTCAATTATTAAAATTGCAAATAATTCAGTTCCAATTATACTTTGCAGATTTCCATCATTTGTTTGGACAGATTTTTTTTTAACGTAGCCCTGATTATCTACTGCAAACAACCAATATGTATAGTTGTTCATTTTCTAAATTTCATCATGTAGTTTTGTAAAAACACTACATCACTACATTGATCTTACACATTCAAAATTTCCTCTAAAAATAGTAAATTTCTTTATATCTAAACATTTATCATAGATAAGATTCCATATGACCCTGAATGTCAATTTCAAAATGGTCACTTATTCTACATTATAAAATTTTAAGAACAGAGTTTGACATCCAGTGGCCATCCAGTTCAAATGAAATGATATGCCCAGGGCCATACTGACAGGAATGCAGTCACATCCTCCAATCTGCAGCTAACTGGATTTTTCACTCATGGCTAAGTCCATAATTCATTTATATCCTATAAGCATCCTGATTTAGAAAACAGAAACTTTGCTAAAGCAAGAGAGTGTTCTTGTATCCTTTCAGTTATCATTTATCTAAAGTCATTTCAAAATCTGTCGCAGTGGAATTCTCAAGACTCAGAATCTCACAGATCAAAAATTAATATGAAAAGAAAAGTGAAGGTTACATTTTTGGATGAGATTTTTGCACCCAGAAGATAAACTCATAAGAATACTGGAATGAAACTGGTATTTCCCCCAATCCTGCTGTCAGCCCCAATCCAGTTCAGAGAGCTCTGACAAAGGGAAGAGAATACAAAGTCATCTACCTACTGCTGCCAAATGTCAGACTAGCGTTTGCCTTCCTTTCCACCACTTCAACTTCTGGGTTAGAAAGAATAAAAGAAAACTAAGCTTGTCAAGGCATTCTGAGTTCATCTGACATTCATTCCTGGGGCCCTTATTAAAGACCCTCTCATCTGTTCTCTCACAGAAAAGGTACAACGAAAGTCTTACATGAATTTTTCTGAAAAAAAAAATAGACTTCTCATATGTCAGAATTTTTCTTGCAAACATTGAGAGCTATAAATATGGCTATGGGTGGGTATGATGAAAATTATTTCACAGTTCTAGGTGAAAAAATATCACATTATTTTTATATTATCAAATCTCACCCAAAACCACCACTCTTTAGGTTGATGGAAATTTAACCTCAGTCAGTCCTGGACTGGGTCCCATCCCAAGGACAAAGACCCCAGGTTTTACACAGTTCAAAATACCCAGTAAGAGCCCTTTGATCTTTGGTCCTGACTGGTCACTGCTGAAAAGCTATGTCCAAGATTGCATTGTCCCTTGCAGGAAGATGGCTCTGCTGCTTTCTAAAACTTGTCCTACATCTTAAACTTGAGCTCCTTACCAACGCCAGGAACCCCAACACCAAAGGCTCAACTTTCCACATTGAGGTCAGGCCACATTCTGGTGGGGGTTACCAGAAAGAAGCACATAGGGACTGGATCCTGATTCCGGATATTCCATAGAGACTTTGCTCCTCAAATAAATTCCTCTTAGAGGTCTCTGTAGTCGTCACTCCCTCCTAGGCTCTTGCCTCTCCTTCTCTGGGACCACCTGGCATAATCTCTTCAATGAGTTTAGGCTTTATAAAATGAAAGGCAATCATACTGTTATACTTGTGCTTTGACCCTGCTGAACAAAAGTCAAAGAAAGAAGGCAGGAAAGTATTCTTGGAATGAGGCAGAAAAACAGAACTAAGGGAAAATTCATATTTCAATAAATCATCCTATCAATCACCTATGTCTATTATAAAGTGTCCTTTTTGCTAAATTATTTGAAATCTTATACCAGAGATTTTTCCTTTTCCATTCCTCTTCACATTTCTGAGATGTACCTGCTGGAGGGACAAATTTAGGACAATTTGTGATTGAATTATGAGGTTAAGCAGCATCTAGTTTCTCATCAAAAGGTTGTCATCATTAGTTGGAGTGCATTTTTGCTAATGTTTTGCTTTTGACTCTCAGTTTTGGGGCCACAGAAGCGAATTAGCATGTGACTCCTATCAATGAACAGCACCACACACAGACAAGGTTTTATATCTTCCTTTGACAACTGTCTCCCACAACAATTCCTTTCACACATGCCAAACTGTTTGCAGTTCTAAAAGATGTGCAGTCTGAGCTCCAGGCCTTTGCATAAATGATTCCCTCTGCCTAAAATAATATTTCACAACTATTTTAATGTCATGGTGCACACAGGAAAAAATACTTGTGAAATGTGAATATGGCTCAGTGGCAGAGCACCTAGCATGTTCAATCCCCAGAACTGAAAAAAAGAAGAGGAGGAGGGAGGAGGAGGAGGGGCAGGAGGAGGGAGGAGGGAGGAAGAATTGTACAGTACAAAATAGTGAACTGGAAAGAATTTGGAGTTATCCATAGGAACCTGATTGAAAGAAAATTCAGCAAGGAAGGTATTTAATAAGATATCTACACATTTTCATAAGAAATTTTAGCTTGATAACATAAACCTAATATTTTTTCTTTTGAAATAATTTAAAACCTACAAAAGTTGCAACTATAATAGTACAAATAATATTTTTCCTGAAACAATTGAAAGCAAATTGCCAATGAGATGCCACAGCTGCAGTTAAGGTATAATTGCTACAAACAAGGACATTCTCCTGCATAACCACAATATAACCATTATAATCAGGAAATTAAGACTGATCCACTACTACCACAAGCCCCGTTCAAGTTTTAGCACCCTTGGATGTTGAATTTGACTCTTTTGAAGGTTATAGACTTGAAGGCCAGTTATTTTATATAATGTCCCTCAATTTGCATTTGTTTGAGATTTTCTCATCTGATAAAGATCATGAATTTTTGACGTGAATGTCACAGAAGTAAAAATGAATCTCATCCAATTGTAGGATTTCTATCTGTTCCATCGTTGCTGATATCCCTTTGTCATTTAAGTATTTTGTGTGGAGGTATTTGGGGGAAACATAATATCCCTTCCGTCTATAAACTTCCATTGCTAGCTGCTGTTGTAGTAGTACTGGGAATTGAATCCAGGTCCTCCCACGTACTAGTAAGCTCTAGGCTACATCCTCAGCATTTCAAGAAATATTTAGTTTGGAACAGGGTCTCTCTAAGTAGCCCAGGTTGGCCTCAAACTTGAGATCCTCCTGCCTCAGCCTTTCAGTAGCTGGGACTATAGGCATGAGCCACTGTGCCCAGCTTCATCACTAATTTTTAGTATTCATTGATGCTTCTTAGCTGAATTAATTATTACTCTGATGATTTTATTTTTGTATTGGGGGTTGAACCCAGGTCCTTCCACATGTCAAGCAAACCCTCTACCACTGAGCTACATCCCCACCATACTCTGATAATTTATAAATGATGTAAATGATGATTTTCTTAATCACTCCTCCTACATTTACTAGCTCTCCTGTCTATTTATTTATTTGTGTATACAGCATGAACCCATATATTCCTACTTTATTCAACAAGTTATAAACTGCCATTATCATTATTTATTTATTTATTTATTTGTACTGGAGATTGAACCCGGGGTGCTTTACCACTGATCCACGTCCCCAACCCTTTTTGTATTTCATTTTGAGACAAGATCTAAGTTGCTGAGGCTGACTTTGAACTTGCTATCCTCCTGCCTTAGTCTCCCAAGTCAGTGAGACTACAGGTGTGTGCCACAGCACCTGGCTATCATTATTTATTTATTTATTTGCTCATTCTTTTTTTGAAAGAGAGAGAAGGACACTGAAAGAGAGAGAGAGACAGAAAGAGAGAGAGAGAGAGAATGATTTTTTTTAAAGAAAGAGGGGACAGTGAGAGACAGAGAGAAGCAGCTTTTTTATTGAGTTTTTCATGTGATTTTCATTCCTCAGATACTTCGCTGTGTACGTGGTGCTAGGGTTTGAATTTGTGTCCTCGCACTTGCCAGGAAAGCACGGTAACTGCTGAACTACTGCTCCAACCCAGTTTTATGTAGTTTTTAATTTGACCTTTGTTTCTCTGACACTTAGTTGTATATGTGATACTAGGATTTGAACCCGGATCTTTACACATGCCAGGCAGGTGCTTGAACTGCTAAGCCACTGCTCCAGCCCCTCACTTTATATTTTGATGTCCAAAGTGTACTAAATTGAATTATCAGGAACTCATTCAAGCTGACTTCTGTGGTCTTTTGATATTACCCCACAATTCTTTGAGCACTTTTTCCTTTCTGGTCTAATGAGATATTTCAAGCTCATCTTGGACTTTCCCTGCAGTGCCCTGGAATTGGCTAATGAGTCTTGATTCCTTATAATGTAGAATGGTACTTATAAACCAAGTCATAGGCACTAAATGTGTTTCTTGTTGTTGGGAGTATTTGCTCCTTCCAGACAGAGCTAGGTAATATATGTATGTATGTATATGCATAGTGCATACTTATATTATGCCTTACATTAATGTGTGCAAGTAATGCATTTATATCTATATTTATTTCTATCTAGCCATGAGTTCATACTAATACTTCAATTTCAATCCAATACCATAAAGTTCATTCTAATGCCTTTTCTTTACCATGTTTAATAACTTTTTTCTCTGACCATGGAAAACCTGGCTCTCATTTCCTTCACTATATTTACTTTTTAGCTCAATCCTGCCTGTGTGTAATCAGTTTCCTTTCCTGCTACAACACACTCACAGAGAGGTCCTCCTTGCCTTGTATTATGGTTTAGATATGAGATATCCCACAAAAGCTCATGTGGAAGAAAATGCAAGAAAGGTCAGAGGTGAAGTGATGGGGTTATGAGAGGCTTGAGCTAATCAGTGCATTGATCTCTGATAGGGATTAACTGGATGGTAACCTTAGGCAGATAGGCTATGACTAGAGGAGGTAGATCACTGGGGGGTGCCTTTTGGGTTTATATTTTGTCGAGCTCTCTCGGTGCCTGACTGCCATGTTTAATCTGTTTTTCTCCTCCACGAGCTTCCGCCAGGATATTATGCCTCACCTGGGGACCAGAGCAAGGGAGTCAGTCTATGTCTGTGACATCTAAAATCATGAGCACCAAATAACCTTTTTCTTTTCCTTTTTTATTTTCTTTTTCTTTTTTCTTTTCTTTCTTTCTTTTTTTTTTTTTTTTGAGAAAGTGAGTGTGAGAGAGAAGGAGTTAACTGTTTCATTTGGTTTTTGTTTTTCCTCCACTTAGTTGCCCATACCGTGATGGGGATAGAACCTGGGTCCTCTCATCTGTTAGGCAAGCACTTTATGGCTGAGCCACCTCTCCAGCCCCCAAATAAACTTTTCTTCCTCTAAAATTGTTCTTGTCAGGTGTTTTGCTCACGGTGATGATAAAGCTAACTAAGACACCCTGCTCAGGCTGTGATGCACTGTGGTGGCCCATCATTGCTGCCACAGGCCTCTTCCAGGTAGAACCTTCCTCACCTTGCTGGGCTTCAGTGCCCCACACCAGGACACCATCATCCCATGGCATAGATGCCCTCCCTGTCCACTCAGGCTCCAATGTTTATCACTGAGCTCCCCACTCCACCCTCAATCTGGAGACCCTCTTTCCCTCACTCCGCTCCACACCCTGCAACAGGTTGCCACTGTCACCAGCCTCCTGTGCAGAAAACCTCCTCACCTATCTCAGGCTCCACCTGCCACGTGGGCTGCCGCCACCCTCCCCGCTACAAACCCCTTTTTCACTCCACATCAGTTCTGATGGCCTTGCCAGGTTGCCACCACCACCATCACCCTCTCGCTTCAGTACAGATATCTACCCTTCTCAGCCCTACCTAATGGTGTTTAGATTACTTGGAAAGGGAAGGAAAAGAAAGACGCAGGTTTTAGACTTGAAATAGCCATATGCAATTCCTGATCAAGACTTTTTAATGATAATATCTTCCATTTTTTATATCCACCATTCATAAGAAAATCAATGGATATAGAATATTATCTGACAATTAAAAGGAATGAAATACTAACACTAATACACTGTGGATGAACTTTGAGAACATCATGCTAAGTGAAAGGCACCAGTCACAAAAGATTACAAATGTCATGATTCCGTTTACATAAGATGTCCAGAATAGGCAAGTCTAGAGAAACAGAAAGCAAGTTAGACTTTGCATAGAGTTGGGAGAGAGAAAGGAGGGGGAAATAAAGAGTGATTACTAAAAGTACTGAGTCTTGATTGGGAAGAGGAAATATTCTCAAATTAAATTGGGTTGTAGCAATAGCTGTGTAACTCTAAAAACATTGAATTGCATAATTTAAATTAGTGATTTGTATGGTATGTAAATTATATCTTGGTAAAGCCTTAAAAAAAAAAGAAAGAGAGATAACCTGGAACAAGTGCTGCTGAGCTTAAAAATGGAGTTGAAGCCACCAGGTTGAGCATAGAGGTCACGGGTGACCATATGTTTAGTGGCATGATGGTGACAGGGCAATTAAGGTGCGCCAAGAGGGAATGAGAATTTAAGGAAGTAGAGTCAAAGCAGTTTTGTTGGAAAGGGTTGTAAAGAAATGGGATAATGGCTACAGAAGCATATGGATAAATAGGAAGTTTGTTTTCATAAGATGAAAGGTAATGGAAAATGTTTATTGAGAACAAATCAATAGAGGGAGAAATTGATATTGCAGGAGAAAAATGTTTGTTGTTGATCAAAGTCCTCAAAAAGGGACCAAGAGGCAGGGAGCCTAGACTCGAAAGAGTGAGCGGAGATAACATCAGGAAGGTGCTGCTGCTTTCTCCTTGTCTGATTCCCCACGCAATTATTAATCTTCCCATGTCAGGAGCCATGAACCATCTCTTGTAAGACAGGCTTTCCATCAGTATTTGTAAAATAAATAAATCAGTTCCAAACTTCTGCCTTTAGGCAAGAAAAAAACAAAGGAGGAAATGTGTGAAAAAGGAAGCTATAGATAACCTGGGGAAAAGAGGAGGTGACAATTATAGGTAAACAGGCAAAGGATCACTGTGGAACCAGAAAGCAATGAGCCACACGAAATTTGCCAAAGAAACTAGCTTACTGACCGTAAGTTTCTTATTTCTTTTGTTTTTTAAAGAAAGGGGAC
>PVKS010011444.1:20835-56800 GCA_004027875.1 Aplodontia rufa | reverse complement strand
AGCTGATTTTACTCATCATGATCTCTTCCATAACCATCCATTTACCCTCGAAGGCTGCAAGGTCATTGTTTCTAATTGCTGTGTAATATTCCATGGTATAAATGTACCACAGTTTTTGGATCCATTCTTCCTGTGAGGGACACCGGGGTTGTTTCCATAGCCTAGCAATGGTAAATTGTGCTGCAATGAACATCGATATCGCTGTGTCACTGTAATGTGCTGATTCTAAGTCCCCTGGAAAGAATGGATCCAAGAAGACATGAAAGTACATTGAGTACATTTAAATGTTAAGAAGCTCCTATGAATAGTAGGATAGCTTTAAATTTGGATTAGTATTGATTATCTACCACCTAACTTTTCCCGCTATCTTATTTTTTTAACCATCCTAGCAATCCTGCACAATAGAGACTGTAAATGTGTTACTTTAGGAAACTGAGGCATAAAACAATTAAGAAATTTGCTAACCGTGTGCACCAAATCCAAGATGGGTAACCATGGAAGCTGAGGTTCAGAGAGGGTACTTTCAAAAATCACACTATGCTGGCTTTCCATATTATCAGAATGTGATTCTCAGGGCCATTAGTGATGGACAGTGAAGTCCAAAAATATCAGCAGGAAGCTCTTTCAGAGTTTGAACTTTGTCAACAAGTGGAGATGTTCTCTTGATCAGGTTAAATAGAACAGCGTCATGGTCAAGATGCGACAAAACACTTTTGTGGTTGTGGGGTAGGGAAAGGTGATGCAAAGGGAAATGAACTTGATGCTGATTCAGAGGTAGGGGCACTTCTGCTAAAAACCAGCAATGGAATATTGAACTGTTAGCACAAAGTGCTAAAGGCAAGAGAGATTTAGGACGTAAAAGAATCAGATGTGATAATAGTTTTTCACCTGAGGATATTATGAAAGGAAAGAAGGGATAATTCCCTTTTGGACTTCTGCAGTTCCCTAGGTTTGAGAACACAAAAAGGGTAACACACAAGTTGATGCTGAGCTATTGAAATAGACTGCGCGTGTGAAATTCAGGCTCTGCCGCTAGGCAGCAGCATTTGGGCGCTTGCTTTGTATTAATTCTACAAGCTTTCACCGTCTGCATGAATGGCTTGTCAGTAACATTCTGAATGTCTAAGGAACTTAGAAAATGACTTCAGTTCTCTGCTTCTGTTGTATTATTACTTTCTGACCACACGATGGAGTCCTTTCTTCACATTTCCTTACACTGATTGCTTTTAAAAAATCTATTCGAAGGAGTACTAGATGGAATAAAAAACATTCATGCTACCAGAATATTCCTCTGTAATCTGAAGCTCTGTTCAACATGGAAACAAACTAACCTGGTGGATATACAACCAGCTGCAGATTATTTCTGATGAAATTTGAGATTGATGAATAATATTACTTAATCCATGAATATCAAAGAAGTAATTTTAAAAGACACTGAAAGAACATAAACATGTTATTGCTCAAGAAGAGAATGTTGTTTCATTATTATTTAATACAATCTTTGTAAATATGAATCAAGGTTTAAATTTATCCAAAATAGGTGAGCAACTATACATAAGCATATCATCAACCTACGTTCATGTGTGTGTGCGTGTGCATGTGTGTGTTTCTCTCAAGTCTAATATATGTTACCAAAACACCTGGTCTTTGACTTTTGACCAATGTTTCAGAATAGAATAATAATGACAGCAATTGGCTTTGGCAGACAGAGCACCTTGCAGATTTCCACACTATCTCAAGCATTAGTTCATGTGATGCTGAGGGCCCAACTAAGACACTTTTCCAGGGAAAGTGTGAAGACCTGACAGATTCTGAACTAAGAATTTAGCGCCAATACCTCCCTTTACTTAAACATTTCAATCACCTTTGGTGTACCTTTGATCATTAATAACATATCTCCTTAAATTTGATATCCTAAATAAGATAGAAGGTTTTTAAATTATTGCAACACACAAGCATGTAGTTCTTGACATTTCTGGGCTGATTGATCAAAAATTTCTAAAATCTAAAAATTCACAATCCTTTCCCCAGTTCAATAAATCCCTCCAATCTTTCTCATTAGGTGGTACGGATGGTTCCTATCCAAGACTTGTGATATTTTTCCATCTCTCGTTCAGAATCTGAGTGCCTGAAATTCTGATCACATGTGACATCTTTATGTTAAGGCATGGTTTGAAGGAAGCCTGGGTGAAAGTACATTTATTCTTAACCCTGGTGTCCCTCCCTCCACTCTCCAGAAGAACGCTCCTCATTGAGTTCACTGATAGTGACGTGCTTGACAAATGAAAGGACAGCTTTCTGCTACCATATCCAGTGGGTCTCTCTGTGATATGCTTCATTCTTTCTGCAGCACTGTGTTCTCCTAGGTTGCTTCCCACATTTTGATCACTCTTTTTATGTTTCCTTTTCCCCATCTCCTTCTCTTTGGTCTCTATGCTACTAATACCAGATTTAATTCTCTCATTTAGACCTCTTCTCTGAGTTCAAATCTTATAGCTAAAATTGAATTGTTGATGTTTTCATTTTCCTCCTGTAATGAGTGGTATGATAATCATTTCTTTCACTTGTTTAAGTCAGAAACTTGATACACATTCCCGATTCCTCTCTGTCTTTCAACACCTATATCCAAATCCAATCCTTTAATATGCTTTATCAAATCCATTTCATATTTCATCCCATTATGTTTACTTTTCTTTCTATCTCTACTGATGTAATTTGATCCACTCCAAAAGTGCCTGTCTGGACAGTTATTATTAGCTTCCCAATGGTTGTCATAGCATCCTCTCTTGCCCCATTTTCAATCCAACTCTGGAACCTTGGTCAGAATAGTCTTACAAAAATAAAAATAAAAATAACATCACTCATGGTGAAATAGCCTTCAAGGACTTACTATTCTATATGAAATGAAATCCTGACTGCTAGCCTTGATATGGTTTAGTGCCTACCTGTCATTCCTTCTCTGGAGTAACTCTTCCCTCTTTTGTTATAAAACAGCCACCAGCTTTTATGCATATTCTCAGCTATTTCTTTCCACCCTTCATCCACCTCAATGCTAATTAGTTCTTAATTCTCATGGATTATTCTTATCTTCTAAGTTTCATATTAAGTAATGATTCCTTGGATGAGCATTCCTTATCCTATCCCACTTTGATCTGCAATTTGCTGTCTTCTTTATAGCTTCTCCTAATTTATAAGCATTCACATGTCTGCATCCCTTGTTGGAATTTTGAAGTAGATCAACTTGCTTTTGCTCACTACAGTATTTAAGCTCTAGATCACAGGTGATAGTCAATATTGATTAAAAAAAGAGAATGACTCTGTTTTCATATCAGCCAACAGGCAGGTGCACATGTGGAAAGTGACAAGCAGAATCATGAAAGTTTACAGGAAAGGGTGCAAAGATGGAGTGCTGATAGAACCATCTATCTAGCTAGGGTGTTGTTAAAGAAAGCTCAAACTTACAAAAGGGATGGAAAAAGTCCTAGAAATAAAGATAGTATTGTACATGGGAATTCACATCTCATATTGAAATATTAATAAAGGATATTTTAGGAAAAATGGAAAAAATATTAATGGCAAAAGAGCCCATTTCAGATCATCCAGCCAGTAAGAGAAATGTAGAGGACGATTTCCTGAAACAGATGATTTAACAGGTATAGGCACATAATGCTTCTGCAACCATCGACATCTCAACTATCTGAAGGTCTGATCAATTCAGCAAAACTAGAACATTGGACATCACACAGGATCTTGACTCGGGTTTATAATATCAAATGACTACAGAAAGAATCCGGCCTATTATGAAAATTGAATCCTATCAAACACTTCTTTAGTTTTTCTTTATACCTTGTATATCTAGGTAATTTATTCAACTATTATCAGAAAGGTATATTCTAGAATGGCAGGAAATTTAAGCTATTTTGTTCATTCCTCTATGTCCTTCATTTAGATAGTGGGCACTATTTAAATACTAAATAAACTTTTGTTGAATGGATGGAAAGAAAAAACAAACAATATCATACCTGCCATGGTGGCAAATATTGGAAAATAATTATGAGAGTATGGGAAAAGTAATTCACTTAGTAATATCACTTAGGCTTAGAAACTATTTTTGGGCATTCATCCTATGAAAATTAGTGAGAATACAAAGATGTGATGATAGTAATTGCAAGACTTTAATAATAATAATATTGAATGATATTGAACTAATAATCCTCAATAATAATGAATTTGTTAATTCTGGAGTAGCCCATGCAGTGCAAACCAAAGCAAACAAAAAGTGAGGCTAATGAGATGTAAAGATGTGTTGCATATATTGATTGCTCAGCGGAAGTGAAACTCGTGACAGAATGGCATATATAATACACATACTATTATGCAATATGAGTACATATTTGACTAAAGCTTAAAAGGTCATGCTATAATATTTAAAGTGATTTTCAAGGGACTGGAGCACTGGCTCAGCGGTTATAGTGGTCGCCTGGCATGTGCTAGGATGTGGCATGTACTAGGACTCGAGCACCACATACACAACTAAGTGTCACAGCAACGAAGACCACATGGAAAACTAAATGAAAATCAATTCTCTCTTTCTCTCTTTCACTGTCCCTCTCTTTTTAAAGAAAAGAAAAGAAAGTGATTGTCAAGTGAAATTTGTGTGTAAAAATTTACCTCTTTATGTATTTTCTTTGTGTCCTACAATGGGTTTGAATATTTGAGTAGGTGCTTCTTTAAAAGAAGCAATAACTCAGAAATGTTATGGATGATTTTGCTAAGGTTCAAAAATATTAAATAACAAGTTAGAACTTATACAGCCTCTTTACTTTCCTTCTTTTTTTAAAGATAGAAGGACAGTGAGAGAGAGAGGGAGAGAGAGTCAATTTTTATTGAGTTTTTCACATGGCTTTTGTTGCTCTGACACTTAGTTGTGTATGTGGGTTCTGGGGTTTGAACTCGAGTACTTGCGCATGCCGGGCAAGCACCATAACCACAGAGCCACCGCTCCAGTCCCCTTTATTTTCCTTCTTAAAAACGTTATCTCTGAGAACCTAGGAGAAAGGATAACAAGTCTGAGTTTAATTATGATTACCCAGAGAGAGCATCACATAAGTAATGCAGAATTGTTGATCTTTTAAGTGTCATTTTCCCATTTGAAAAATGAAGACCCCAGCAAAAACTGCTTTAGGTTGTCATGGCATGTAAGTGAAATTGTGTGTAAAATACTTTGAAAACTGTGTAACACTGCTCAAATGTATTAGCATGGCTGCCATTATTGTTAGGTAAGTACTGTCTCCAAGATGGTAGCTTCAGAAAAGAAATAGGGTCAAAAGGAAGTCTTTATTTTTCTGAGGTCAAAATCTTTGAAGAAGGATAGATGAAGGCTTAGAATTCAGAATATAGGAACACTTAAAGAACTGAAGAGGACAGAATCAAGATCTTAGGAGAATATCTACTGTGAGAATTATTTCATAATTTCATCCCAACATTCATTTACTTTAAATATATGTTGAATCAGTACTTATACTCCAAAGATTCAGAAGGTCCCAATAAAAAACTCTACATGAGATTGCTTGCATAATTTGAATAACTGTTATTGAAAAGCATAGCTGGCTTATTGCCAGCCCAAACAGGCACTATTTCTTTCCATTATTAAACAAATTCCAATGTTTTCCCCAAACGCAAAACTCGTATGTTGAAATTGTGTTACCTGTGGTGATGATATTAGGATGTAGGGTCCTTGGGAGGTGATTAGCTCCGTGAAGGTAGAGCCCAGATGAATGAGATTAGTGCCCTCATTAAAGAACTCATTGTCCCCCTTCATCATGTGAGGACATAAACATAAGGTGCCATTTCTGAATCAGAAAACATCCCTCCCCAGACAATAAATCTGGAGGTTGCTTGATCTTGAATGTCTCAATCTCCAGTGCTGTCAAAGAGAAATTTCTGTTGTGTATAAGCTCTCCAATTTAGAATATTTTGTTAGAGCAACCTGATAGACTAAGACACATATTTTAAACTCTTAATACTTATATTTTTAAAGTAGGAAAAAGAATTTTCCAGTGGTATTCTTGCTGTGTTCAAGGCAGATCATATGATTGAAAGTGCATCCTGGTAATCTGAGTAGATGGTTGTACCAACAAAGGTGGTGTGGCCTTAAGTCTCATTTTATATGTCTCATTGATAGCAGTAAGTGTACAAGAACCTAGAAACTTCTTTGCTATGTCTCAGTGGAAAATGAAAAATGTCAGTTGAAAAATTCATCTGTGGCTTAATATTCCTTTGAAGATTTGTCTATAAATGTGCACACGTGCACACACACACACACACACACACACACACACACATACCTCCTACTCTTCTTTATCATTTGGCCTAAACTTAGCATTTAATATATTCTGGTACAGTGGTGACCTTGACTTATTCTAGCAAATAACATTGCTAAATTTTATTATTTTTGTAAAGTATTTCACAGAAACCATTTGGAAGAGTTTTCTAGAAAATATTATGAATTTTTCAAAATAGCATTATTTCGAATAGGATGTTAAAGAAAGCTTTTCCAAGAGGAAAATACAGTGTATTCATTACAGTGAAATTAAATTTCCACTACACAGACACTCCTATTACCTTGATTAAGGTAACTGACTCAATGTAATACTATTTTCAGAGCACAACTCTATAAAGTCTTCATGCAATTTGAATCACATTTATATTCATTATGGAATGGATTTCAATTTAAATATGTATCTCACAAATATTTATGATAGCATCTGCAATTGGTTGCACTATTTCTGGCCATAAATTAGATGGTCTACCCATTGGTTTAGACTTACCATAAAGTAACTTCTTTACTACAACTGATAGAATTGGACTTTTATTCCCTAATATTACCTGTAGTATATCAAAATGTTAGAGACTCATTCTTTAGTGAATCCTCATTGAATGTATTTTTCTAGAAGTATACTATAAACTATGTTTGTATTATTTCCAAATATCCTATTTAGCATTGAAAGTTTATGGGTAGATGGGATGTCCAGCTGACAACATCTGGATAGAATTTGAACCATAGATAACTATTCATCATATCAGGTAAAATGTAAACTGAATCTCCCTGGCTTTCTTTTTTCTCTTAGATTCTCTTTATTTTCAGGTGAATACTTTGAAATAGCAAAAGATAGTTATTCCAATACCAATCACAATTTTTTGTTTTTTTGATAATCAATCAAACACAGCAACTTTTTACAAAACAAGGTTCTGATTAGCTTTATGAATAAAAGTTGTTTTAGTAAAATTTATTTTTAACTTAAGAGAAAATATTGAGAAAACATGTTTGCTTAAAACAAGAAAGTACCAACAACAGCAAAACATTTAAAAATAGTTTGTCGGCAATTAAGATTAAATTTTATATTGTACTAGGAAATAAAGACTAAACAACTTATTTTTTGCACATATGCAAACTTGACTAATCATGTCACTTCCAAATTAGGGAAAATGAGTACAGCTATATCTCTTATGTTTTTATTGTTAAAACAAAATTATCTTGTCATCATAGAAAGATCTGTTGAAGACTTTGCAATCTTAATATTTTAGGCCCTCTCAATCTTTGGTGTATATTAATCTAATCAAGTTACCAATTTGGATTAGCCATTACAGCTGTTTATAAAATGTTTTTCTATCTCATTGGATTATAAGCTGCTAACACCAAAATACTAGAAATACTCAAGTTTACACTCACTATAGCTCATAACGGCCTCATGTACTCAATATTCACAACAGAATGTTCTAGTCCTTTAAGAGTCAAGAAGATATCTCTCATAATAGGTAACAACAATTTATAGGTGATTGTTTGAAGTGAAGCTTTTACCTGTCTAGTTTTCACATTTCTAGTTTTACCTGTCTAGTTTTCACATCAAGAAAATAACTGTGAACTTGAAAAAAATTGGAAAAAGTTCCTAATGGTAATGAAAATAAATTCTATAAAGACCATGTCTGGTTGTGTAGGAGACTCAGGACTCAGGTCAGAGTGTACTAGCTTAATAATATAAGGGAAATTAAATTAAGAGATTAATGGATTAGTCAGCTGGTTTCCACCAGTAACCATTAGTCTTTTTCAGGTCCAGAGGCTCTGGGCTCTAATCAGGGGTGAGTGGGGACCACAGGAAGCAGGGTCAAAGATAGTATTACAAAGTGTAAGCATTTAGTTAAATAACCATGAGAATGTCAAGTGGGGCCTTTTGTGGGCGAGTAACCAATTTTACCCAGGTCCATAGACTCTGAAGGAGTCACCAAAAGGTGAGCAAAGCAACAAGGAGACAATCTTCTCCAGCTATCAAATTACTCAGCATGAGCTCAACTGACTGCAGTCAACAAAACAAGCAGCAATAGAGATGCAGGAGGTTGCAGACCACACCTCAGCACGAGGGCAGTCACACACCCGCCATGGTAAGGCCTCTAAGCAGGCCACAAGGAAGGGTGTTTCCTAAGCAACCTTGACCAAGGTAGAACATTATGTTTATGTATAGAAACTTTCTATTTAAGAATAGAAAGGATTTATTCATAAATGGAAGAAACTTTACGAATTTTTAGATAATTCAAAGGTATGATCTCTATATTGGCAAAATGCAGGAAGTGAGATCCAGATCATTGGAACATCACTCGAACTGACAACAGATGGAACTTTGTCATGTGTTCAACAAAGCCATTGGAAAAAAGTTTTACCCAAGTATAATAATTTAAAAATACCTTCTCTAATTTCAAACTGTATTACTTCTTTATTTTAATAAATATTTGTTTACACACACACACACACACACACACACACACATGCACACACACATATACATACATATATTTTGAGGTGGATTCTTACCATGTTGCCCCGGCTGGTCTCCAACTTTTGGGTTTAAGTGATCCTCTTGCCTCAGAATCCCAAGTGCTGGGACCACAGGTACACAACACTCTGCCCAGCTTGAGATTGTATTCTTTACTGAACGTGGAGTTGGGGTTTGGGCACAAAATGAGAAGTGGATTCCCCATGACTGGGAATATTCTCTAGGGCATCTAGAGGATATTATCTTTGGAATAACAATGGTCAAAATTAATATTCCCATAGGTGTATTTAATAGACAGCTGATAAGACTACTGAGCTTACCAATAAGGATTCAACTTGAGCTGTAGCTTTGGGAGTCATCAGCATATAAATTATAGTTGAAGTCATGAAATTAAATATTGACAACACCAGATAGAGGGTATAGAGTGAGAAGAAAGAATTTTCTAGGATTGAAGTTTAAACAATAGAAATATTCATAAAAATACTGAAAAGGAGTGTTCAAAAAATTAGGAGAGAAACCATGATGCAGTGTGTCACAGAGAAAGAGAACCGCTATGCTATCTATGCTATGCTGGGTAAAGATAACATAAGCCCAGTTACCTTTACATTCTCTCTATTTTCTTACAACAGCGGCTATGCATCTGCATACCATCTTCTAAGTAAGAGCAGCTCTGTGTTCTTTCTTAATTTCTTTTATGAAGATTTTTCAGGTCTTTTGTTTTCCTGGACAAATTTACCAGTATGTGCTATGTTGGAAAGCCACCTCTTTTAAAATATTTTTGAATATAATTTTTTTTGTAGAAAGACAGAGAGAGAGAGAGACAGAGAGAATCAATTTTTATTGAGTTTTTCACATGGCCTTCATTGCACAGACACTTAGTTGTGTACATGGGTGCTGGGGTTTGAACCCGTGTCCTTGCGCATGCCAGGCAAGCACCGTAACCACCGAGCCACCACTCCAGCCCTTGAATATAATTTTGAAGCATCACAGGATAATGGACTCCCTTATTTTGGAAATTTCAGTTCTACAGACATCTTTTCCAGCTGTTTGGCAACAATATACACTGTTGAGAGATTTACATGCAACTCAGAAATTATTTTCATATGAAGTGAAATTGTCACCATTTGTTTGGATATAAATAATTTTTGGTTCCTTTCGGTCAAGGAGATATAATAAAATGACAGTGAAATTAGAGATCTAAGAGGGATTTTTTTCAATGCATTTTCAAATCCTCTAACAGCTAAGACTGTCACTGTGGTGCTGGGAATCAATGAATATTAGCTCTTCTTAGGGTTTGTCTTCTGCTCTAGAGAAAAGGAAGCTAAAGAATTCAGCTTTCTCACTTTCAACATTTAACATTACACCTCTAACCCAATACCTGCTCTTACAGTGTCACTGCTTTTCTCAATCTGAGCTTGATGAAAACGTCCTTGGTGTTTGAACCTCTGCGTGTTCCTAACTTGAGACTTTCATGCTTCATTTTTTTCAATTCTTCTAATCTATTTCTAATCTATCCCACTCTTATCTGCTTATTTGACCATTTCTTAATTATATCTAGAATTCTTTTCCAACAGAGGTCCACTAGAGATCACCATAGTACTACACACTTTCTTTTCTTTTTTTTTTTTATTAGAAGAATATAGAAATACAGTAGAGGGGGAAACATTATCAAAACATTAGCAATCAATGGATATAAACTTTGTTATCGAGGGGGAAAGCCAGATCATGGATAACCACCTTGGATTTTACCTTTTGCAGTTGCCCCCAGAAGAACTCATGCATTAAATGGGTAGTTCGTGGAGGAATGACATCGGCTTCTGGGATGGTTCCCCCATCTTCCCAATTTCCAGACTCCTATGAGTTCTTCATATACCCTCCACCCTCCCCATCCCCTTCCCTACACCTCCAAGTATCCAATAGAGCCATCCCCCTAATACTCTGAAAGTCATTCAATTTGCAGTTTTGCTAGGTTAGCCGTCAGCCCTACTGCTTCCCCAAATATGTTAGCATCAACAGATGAGAGAAACCATTCGGTC
Source organism: Aplodontia rufa (assembly GCA_004027875.1). Taxonomy (NCBI): domain Eukaryota; kingdom Metazoa; phylum Chordata; class Mammalia; order Rodentia; family Aplodontiidae; genus Aplodontia; species Aplodontia rufa. The sequence goes on along the minus strand of PVKS010011444.1, from coordinate 45,936 downwards.
CTTGAGTCTCTGAGATTGGGAGACTTCACTAAGCATAATTCTATCCATCTCCATCCATTTGATTTCAAAAGACATCATATCGTGCTCCCTAATTGCTGAGTAGTATTCCATAGTATATATGTACCAAAGCTTTTGTATTCACTCATCAATTGAGGGGCATCTGGGTTGGTTCCATAATCTAGCTATAGTAAATTGGGCTGCTATAAACATTGATGAAGCCACATCGCTATAATATGCTGATTCTAAGTCTTTTGGGAAAATTCCCAGTAGTGGGATAGCTGGGTCATAAGGTGGTTCCATCCTTAATTTTTTGAGGATTCTCCACACTGCTTTCCAGAGTGGCTGAACCAGTTTGCAGTCCCACCAGCAGTGTAGTAGTGTTCCTCTTTTCCCACAGCCCCTCCAGCATCTGTCGTTGTTTGTATTCTTCATTTTTGCCACTCTAACAGGAGTGAGGTGGTATCTCATGGAAGTTTTGATTTGCATTTCCCTGATAACTAATGATGTAGAGCATTTTCTCATATACTTATGGGCTTTCTGGACTTCTGCGGGAGAAAAGTTCCTTTTGAGAGCTTTAGCCCATTTATCGATTGGATTACTTGCGAGTTTGGATTTTAGTTTCTTTAGTTCCCTATATATTCTGGATATTAGCCCTCTGTCCGAGGTGTAGCAGGCAAAGGTTTTCTCCCATTCTGTAGGTTCTCTGTTGATGCTCTCAACTAGATCTTTAGCTGTGCAGAAGCTTTTTAGTTTAATTGCATCCCATTCATTTAATTTTGATTTTACAGCATACACCATAGGAGTTCTATTAAGGAAAAAGTGGTCGACCTCTATAAGGTGTAGTGTTGACCCGACTTCTTTTTCTAGTAAATTTAAAGTTGTAGGCTTAATATCCAGGTCTTTGATCCATTTTGATTTAATTTTTGTGCAGGGCGAAAGATAAGGATCCAGCTTCAGTTTTCTACAAATGGCAGTCCAGTTTGTCCAACACCATTTGTTGAACAGGCTATCTTTCTTCCACACTATACTTTTGCCCCCTTTATCAAATATCAAATAGTTAAAGATATGGGGGTTTGTTTCAGGATCTTCTATTCAGTTCCACTGGTCTTCGGTTCTGTTTTGATACCAATACCTTGCTGTTTTTGCTACTACAGGTCTGTAGTATAATTTCAGGTCAGGGATTGAGATACCCCCTATTTCTTCTTTTCTGTAGAGTAGTGTTTTGGCTAGTCTGGGTCTCCTGTTGCTCCATATGAACTTGAGAATTGCTTTATCTATATCTCTGAAGAATGCCATAGGTATCTTGATGGGGATTGCATTGAATCTGTACAGCGCTTTGGGTATAATGGCCATCTTTATTATATTGATTCTGCCTAACCATGAGCATGGAATGTTTTTCCATCTGCTCAGGTCTTCTGTAATTTCTTTTTTTAGTGTTTGATAATTTTCTTTGAATTGGTTTTTAATATCCTTTGTAAGGTTAATGCCCAAGTATTTCATTCTTTTGGAAGTGATGGTGAATGGGAGAGATTTTCTGATTTCTTCTTCTGAGGATTTGTTGTTGATGTAAAGAAATGCTAGCGATTTGCTGGAGTTGATCTTGTAGCCAGCTACTTTGCTAAAATCTCCTATGAGCTCTAGGAGTTTTTTGGCTGATGTTATAGGGTCTTCTAGGTATAAAATCATGTCGTCTGCAAATAGAGATAACTTGACTTCCTCTTTTCCTATATGAATACCTTTGATTTCCTTGTCTTGCCTGATAGCTCTGGCAAGGGTTTCAAGAACTATGTTGAACAAGAGTGGGGATAGCGGACAGCCTTGTCTCATACCTGAATTCAGTGGAAATGCTTTCAGTTTTTCTCCATTGAGGACAATGTTGGCTATGGGTCTGTCATAAATGGTTCTGACATAGTTAAAGTATCTTCCCTTGATCCCTATCTTTTCCAAAGTTTTGAGCATAAAATGGTTTTGAATTTTATCAAATGCCTTCTCTGCATCAATTGAGATGATTATATGGTTTTTGTTTTTAATTCTGTTTATGTGGTGAATGACATTTATTGATTTGCGTATATTGAACCAGCCTTGTTTCCCTGGAATGAAGCCCACTTGATCATAATGGATTTTCTTTTTAATGTGATTTTGTATCCGAATAGCTAAAATTTTATTAAGGATTTTTGCATCAATGTTCATGAGGGAAATTGGTCTGTAGTTTTCTTTCTTTGATGTGTCTTTTTGGGTTTTGGAATCAGTGAAATGTTTGCTTCATAGAAAGTGTCTGGGAGTACTACACACTTTCTTATTAGGACCATCTGATCGAATGACCAGAATTTAGTTTTTCACACATGTACGTAAAGCCATGTTCCTTTATAACAGCATTGTTATAAATAAGGATGGCAATCCCTGCTTTCTTACATTCTATCTTGTCTATTAAATTTTTGCCAATTCCTTTGTTTTTAGCCTTTTGAATGACTGTTTCCAGTTTGTCTTTTGTTTACAGCACAGAGTTCGATTTTGCTTTATAAACCAATTTCATAATCTATGCTTAATTAAATTAATACACCTTAATTATATATACTCATGTGGCTGATATGATAGGTCTTAATTCTGTCAAAGTATCATGTGCCATAACCACTATGTACAGTGTTAATCTTAGTTTTAACTCTTTTATCTGTCCTTTTTGTTCTTTCCATTATTTCTTTAATTCTTTTATATTTATACATTTTTGTTCTAGTGGTTACCTTTATTTTAATATTAGATATTAAAACAACCTTAATAGTCCCTTTCTTGTTTTCTCCACTTTTAATTTTACTATCTCTTAGGTTTAATTGGCATCTTTTGATTTCTTCCTGATTTATGAACACTGGTCTAATGAACTAATTCTTCTTTTGTCTCTTCTTTGCCTTTTCTTTTCTAAGTTCTGTTGTTTTATTTATCAGAATAACTCATGTTTTTGACCCATGACTAAGACATTTTTAGTCATAATTCTTCGTCTTAGTTCTCCTGGTAGAAAGAGGAAATGCCTTCAGCCTTTTTTCCAGACTTGCTTGGATGAAGCTCCCTCTCCAGTGGCTTCCTTCAGAAAGGTAGGGGTATGCTGAGGTTCTGCACATCCACATCTGTTTTCTGTTGCTGTGACTCTTGAAGGACTTAGCTTATATGTGGATTTCTTTAAGCTATTGGCTGAGGTTTCATACTGCCTTGCTTTATATTTCACTTTTGAGAAGTCTGATTGCCTGTTATCTTGTCATCTCTTTGGCTGGAAGCCCTGAGAATGTGCTATATGTTTCTTTAAAGTCTCATTGCTTTCCTCAGTTATGTCATGGAGTTGCTAATGTCAGTTCAACTTTTTGTAATGCCCAGAGGCCCTTTCAAGATGAAGATTCAGGCTTTTTTATTTTCTGGAAAGTTTTTTGGGGGAATTGCAATGCTAAATATTAATTATCTCCTGTGGTTTCAGCTTTCCTACCCAAAGTCTGCAGATTTAAATATATAAATTTTGAACATCCTGTACTCATCTTCTTTCAATCTCTTTCTCTTTCATCCTTTTTACTTTCTTTTCTAAAAATCAAATTTTCATTCCTTTGATATTTTTTTCTTTCATCGCTGCCCTCTATAGAATTCTCATTGATTCCTTTCTCTTTTGGGCATTTTGTAATCTACTTCTTATATGTGATATTTAATCTGTTTCTTTTATACCTTTCCTGGGTTCAATTAATTCTCATTTTATTTCTTCCTTTTTTCCTGTTTCTGCTCTGCTGTTTTTCTAATTTAGTATATTTTTAAAATGCTTCCAAATTCTTGTTTGAAGATATTAAATTCATTTGGATGCAGTGTGTTACAGTTCTCTTCAATTCTTCAGTTGGTTTTATGGGCAGCATTTTCATCTGTTGAAATGCTCCGATTCATTTTAACTGATTTTTCATAATAATTTTGTGTGGATATAATCTGGGTTTTTTTTTTCATTTTCTTGTCCTTCACAATGTGGGGGTGACTGCTTACTCTGTGATTTTATGAATGATGCTTTGCTGATAATGTGATGGATGGAAAGATCAGAGTCCTTTTTTCTCTTTTCTTTCTCTAATTACTTTTTCTTTTGCTTCACAGATATAAATCCAAGTTGGACATTTCCATCTTTATGCCCCTGACTCCTCTTTTCTCCCCTGCAATTTCCACTTTATGTACACTCATTATTCCTAAAGCCCAGTGCCCTGAACCACCAAGTCCCTACAGAGCTCAGTGTTTTGAACTATCTCTTTTTAAATGATAGTGGTATTGAATTCTCTCTTTTTAATGATAGTTTTTGTCACCTCTATTCTTCTACTTTTTTTAAATTCTTAAAGCATTATTTCTCTCTTTCCATACCCAAAGCCATGTAAGACAGGTGGTGGAAAATATTACCAAAGTCTTTTTCCTTAATGTGTAGGTAATTTAAAGGTTATTACATTTTCTTCAACTTATTATTGAATCTGGAGTTGTGGATCTTCTGTGGTTGTATTTACTTTCTTTGTTGGATTGTTTGTATTTGGTGGGGGAATGGTTAATGGGGAGATTCACTAAGGCAATCACCATTGTTTCTCCAGACTTAGATTCTTTGAGATCTGGAATAAGGTCACCAGAAGACATATTAATGACAAGATTATGTAACACAAAGTATGGAAGGGGATTAGGAAGTTATACAGGAAGATCTTGGAATGCGGTGAATTTCAGGCAAATGAAATAGCACAAAGATCCTAAAATATGAGAATGTGTAGCATGTCTAAGGAACAGACATTATGGAGGCTGGAGTAGACTATAATATGGATGTGGACATGAGAGAAAAGAATAAGATAAGAAGTCAGACATGGAGGGCTGTATTTAGTATGAAATGAGTTAACATACCTGAGACTAGCCTTTCAGGGTGGGGGGTATTCAAATCTAAATATCTTCACATGCTGTTCCTTGCACAGTATAAAGTTTCCATTCATGTAGAGTTCTTATTAATTTCAACCATAATAAAATTATAACCCAGAGGAGCAGGAGCAGTGGCTCAGTGGTTATGGTGCTTGCCCAGCATGTGCAAGGCTGTGGGTTCAAACCCCAGCACCACCACACACATACACAACATAGTATTGGAGCAATGAAAACCACATGAAAAACTAAATGAAATTGATTCTCTCCTCCCTCTCTCCCTCTCTCTCCCTCTCTCTCTCTCTCTCTCTCTCTCTCTCTCTGTCTCTCTCTCTCTCTCAAAACAAAAGCTGTAGCCCAGAATCTACTGTTTAGGTGTTGGCCAGAGCATCTTTTAGTGTAAAAGCATGACAGGTCTTTGTGGACCCAACTTGCCTCTGTTATTCACCTTTCACTTAAGCATACCATGAATTCCCAGTGTCATCCCCATGTCCGTTCTTTTTATCCTAAAAAAAAGATAGTAAATACAACTAGAACAATAAAGCAATGTGTTATTGTAAGAAAAAAGGAAGAAATTAAAATTAATATTATATTACTAACATGATTCAGTACTTAGCAGGTGCTGGGGGTTGTTCTAAATGCTTTACATATATTAAATCAGCATCCCTAAGAACTAGGTGCATCATTAATCAAATCATACAGATGAAAAAATGTAGCACAGGTGATCAACTTGTCCAAAGTTGCTGAGGAATTTAAACGATCTGGTTTATAATAAAAAGACTCCCTGTCCTCAAGAATCCTCTTCTTGTGTCCAGACCTCAATCCAAGTGCAAATGTAGATATATTTTTAATAGAAGAAAGATAAGGGAGTAAACAAAGAAGAATGAAGGAAAGAGAGGAGGGATGGGTTAGGGAAAGTCAGTGGAATGAATCTGACCTAACTTTCCTATGTGCAATTATGAATATACCACCCTGAGTCTCACCTTCATGTACATTCTCAAGACACTAGGTTTTAAAAATTACAAGTGAATATCAGAAAGATCAGTAGAGTAGATGGAAGGGAACAGGGTGAGAGGAAGGAAGTGAAGGGGGGACGAACTAGGGACTGAATTGGAGCAAATTATATTCCATGCTTTTATAATCAATTATGTCAAAACGAATTCTATTCTCATGTATACCTAACAAGAAACAATAAAAATAGTTTTTAAAATAAAAAGTAGATATCTTATCTCTACAACATTGCACCATTGTAGGAAAGTCAAATCCTTCCTAGCTCCCTGTTTCCTATCTATTTCCCCTTTGACTGCCTTCCTGTGCAAGTGACACTAGTATGGAATCTTGCTTCTCTTACAAATCCCCTCCTTAGCAAAGGAATTCATTCTTCCCCTGGATCTACAAAGAAACAGATTACACAGCATTCTTGCTGGAAATAAACTGTGGTGATGGTGTGATTTTTTTTAAAATAATGGAGATAGTTAACCTTTCTTCTGTTTTTCAGTTTCTTTTCTCCAATGCCTTTGCTTCTAATTACTGAGCTCATTAAAAAAGAAAATATTGATCTCTTTTTGTTTTGTCATGTAGTTCATAAAGAACATGTTTTATCATTCCTCACATTAAAACCTGTTTAATAAAATAACAAAGTCACTTTCAAGAGTCACAGGAAAATCTCAAATAACGAATGAGTGCATTGGGTTACAAGACAAAAGAAATGCAACCTGATCATGTAAGTATGGGAAATGTGCTGTAAGTAAGTGCAGAAAGAGCACAGAGAGCTCTAAATGAAGCATGATCTCTAATGAAGCAGGCCAGCCAGTGGACTCTGACCTTCCATTTTCCATATTTGATCAGTGGTGTATTAGGCTGTGGATCTCCTTCCTTGCATCCTGCAAGAAGACTTTATAGAAAACTGTCTAAGATCTAGGAATTTACACAGTAACACATCCACATATGTGCTTTAGGAACTGACAAGAGGAACCACTGCTTATTGTGTGCCTTGTTCAGAGAGGCCTTCCAGCTGACATGAATTCATATGTATGTGAAAATTGGGGTAAGGAGCAGACACATCAGAAATGCTTCTCCAGATAACTCAAGAAGAGCTGAAAGAAAAGACAACTTTGTTCTATCGCATGGCTTAAGTTAACAGGAGTCCGTGTCTGTGCGCGCGCACGCATGCGTATATACATCCAGTATTAATGCTTCAAAGTTTATGGTAGTAGGAAGGGCACATAAAGAGTCTCACACTCAAATACTAACTTTACTACTCACTAGAATTCATTCATTTACTTGCTCACTCATTAATGCATACCAAGCATCAACTAGGAGCCAGAAAATGCTGTGGTGCCCAGGTGGCATTCATGAACAAAACTGATAAAACCAGTGTTGTGGAGTCTACAATCCATTGAGGAAGATACATAATAAACAGATATGAAATTAAAATATACAGAATATTATAGCAATAATTATTAAACAGTAAGAGAAGATGAGAAATTTGGGGGATGTTGAAAGTTTTAGCAAAGATAGCCAAGGAATAATTTAGCAGAAAAAATAACATTTGGATTAAAGACTTGAAAGAGGCAAGGGTTTCATCAAAGTGTTTACCCATTATGTTCTTTAATTTCTGCACCAGTAATTTGGTAAATGATTAAATTGAAAGTTAGGTGTCAAAGTATCCCACTAAGTAATGGCACATAGCTGGTGTTCTTTACAGAGTTGTCTTTCTGATGCTTTCTGGCTCAAAGTCAAAGATTGTATCATTGACTCTCCAGCAGAGCTTAAATGTCTAAAAAGGGCACATGACAGAGCCAGTTAATACTGACAAAGATAATGTTGGCCTCTGATTAGACATTTCAGCATGAATATCACCTGCGGAGGTAGACCCCTGCAGACACATTAAAGCAAGTTTTCATTAGCAATTAGAAAGCAACACCAGCTTCCAAGGGTGCTGCATAAACTTTCTGATATATCTAAATGCATCCACTGTACTCAGTGATGAAACCCAAGCTCATCATTATTAGCAGAAATAGGAAGAAAGTGTATGTTTTATTCATTCAGTACTAATTTGTATGTGGCTTGACTGGAAAGTAAGACATTACAGTCAGTAGGTGGTGCCAGAGGGTTACTTCCCACTGCCCCTGCAAGGCCACTATTAGTTTATAAAGATACTCTTGTGAAAGGATGCTGATTTCTTTTCTCTGAACATGTTAAATATTTCTTACATTTGGTGAATTATTAACATAAAAATATCTAAAATTCCATGTTTAGTTCATCTGACCATGCATGTAATAACATTTTTTTACAAAATAGTATTTAAATGTATAGATTCCAAATGAGGAAGATATTTAAAATCTTTTATTCTAATTCTTCACAATCATAAGAATAACATCTTCAGTAATTTAACAAAAATAATACATGTGTTATTTGAATGAATTATGTATCCAAGAGTATATGTTTATATATCTAAATACATAGACATACAATATAATTTAAATATTAGAATCTCTTAGAAATTATGCAAGCATACATGATAGTTTCACCTACATATGTAAGAAAGTTTCCTACCCAAATCTTTTCCCACTGAAGTTGATTTTCTGGATTAAAGGAACTGTGTCCTATTCACTACCATATATTTAAGCATAACACTATATATTGCTCATTCATTCAGTAAATATTTGTGAATTAAATCTCTTACCATGTTGTCATGCTTTCAAGACTTCTCACTGTTAAATTTATTTAAAAAATTTAATAATTAAGATATTCAAACTTTTCTGAGATTCATATAATGATTGTTTATGTTGTCACCAAAACTCTGTTCCAAGCCCCTTAAGATCATGGACAGTATTTGTTTTTAGAAACCATGAAATTCACTTAGAAAAATGTCCAATAATATGATGGCACCATTAACGTTGTTATTGTCATTATTAATAGTTAATATAGTTAATATTTATAATATAATTAATAATAACATGTAACCACAATATCAGATTGCTTATTTGTAGGCATAAGCGTTGACAATAAAAGTACTTATTACTTTAAACTGAATTCTTACTGTGACACAAAGAGGAATTTTATTGGAAATACAGTCATTTATTTCATACCCCAGATTTGACCAGCAGTTAAATTTGGAGGCTGAAGCAAATGCTTCCATTGAATAAATAGTGTTTGAGGATATTTCACCTGAAAAAATTTCAAATCATCAAAAATCAGTAGCAGATTATGTAAATTTGTCACTTGGTATTTATAGCACATGTAAATTGTCAAAAATCATGATTAATATTAGATATTATGTCAATTACATAAAAAATTATGTGTTATATACAAATAGTTAAACAAAAAGATATTTAAGAAAGATGAGGAAATAAATATAATCATTGAAGTAGATTTTAGAAGCAAAGTAGGTAATGTCTTGAGTCAATCATAGTTGGAATGGAGCAGGATGTCAAATTCTGTAGATAAAACTTGGTAAAGGTAATTTATTGGATTCAGGTGATTTTAATAAGTAAAAAACAGTTTGAATATCTAAGTCTCAAAAAAATAAAACTATTTCAGCCAGTCTTTGCGTCAGAAATACCTTAGAATCCTTTCCCAGCATCCTTAAATTTGTTCGACAAGAAAATTGAACATGCTATTAAATCCAAGAGCCTAGAATATCTCATAAGAATTCCAGTCTCCTGTGATTACCCACAGAAGTGTGAAGTATAAGGCAGTCTGTGTCAAGTGTATTTCTACAAACAGATACATAATTGCACTACAATTATTAGGAGAGGAAAATTTAAATGTCTTCTTTAAGAAATTTTAATATCAAACATCATTTTAAATCAAGCAGTCATATCTAAAAACTTAGAAATTATTTTTCTAGGTTCATTGTACTTACATTTGAGAATATTAATATTGTCTTTGATGATTCCATAGCTTCAGTTTACATGATTTTTAGTTAAAGAAACAAGGATGATATGCCATAGAATGCTTCTAACCTTTCTTGTTGCTTTAATACTTACTGTGTAACCATAGCTCTATTCTGCTATGGCTCTAGAGTAACTTAGCACAGGGAAGTTTCATAGCAATGACCATAATTCTCCCACCACTGTTGCTGAGATCCCGTTCCTAAAATGGGATGTGTTTTCACCTGAATAAATCCACTTAAACAACTGTGAGTTAGGTTTTATAGCCCCCAAATATGGATCTAAAACAGTCTGTGTAATGTGTTTAAGTCCATAAAGGGAGTAAGAGACAATTCTGTGTCTGTTCAACTCCAAAACTCTTGCTTGATCTCTCTCTGGGGCCAATGTATACTGTTTGTCTGGGACAGTTGGAATTTATGCCCATCCAGTTTAGCATTTGTTCTCTACCAAAGTGTCCTATTTTGAGTGATAAATTGTGTGGTCACTAGATCACACAAAGAAACCAGGATTATTTAATCACAATTCAAACATTGCATCAACTCACTAGAAAGCAGGAAATGCAGTTTCCTACTTTTAATGCTTAGAGAAAAATGGGAAGAAAATCTGAACTCTATTCAAATTAACATCTAAAGGACATTTGTCTAAATCTCCTTGTATACACCAATTTATCCAATGCTAAAAGCACATAGGATATGAAAGTTGGACATGGGTACTACAGTTTAATATTAGATATTTTTCCATGCTACAAACATTCTTTCTTTAGAAAGAATTTGTTCTTGTCTAAAATTTATTAATATAAGAACTCCTCTTTAGGTGCTTTTAATTCCCTGATGCTTTTTCTCAAACCAACATTGAAAAAGAAAATAAGTTAAAGTTTAACCAACAGTTCTGAGAATATAACCAACAGAATATCTATAAGTAAATGTGGACAAATTGAGGATAATGGCAAAGTCCTTAAATGGTCTTCACACGCGCACGCGTGCACACACACACACACACTCTGGACCTCACCTCCATCTTCCTTCTCTTTTTCACACTTTGCTCCAGCTTGCTTTTCCTGGGTCATATTAAGTTCCTTTCCCCCAGCGTCTTTGCAATTGTTGCGTCCTCTACTTAACATGTTTTCCTTCTGATATTCCCATGGTTTGCTTCCTTCCCTTCACCTTCTAGTGGAGATCTCTTTGACTAATCAAATTAAAATAGCATCCCCATTGATCGCACCTCATTTTTCTTTCCCTACTTTAATCATCTACACAGAAGTTCTACTTTCTAACATATTTTATATTTTATTATTTATTTAACTTATCTGCTCCAATAAATTGTAAGCTCATTAAGAGTATGGTTTTTATTTTGTTTTAATTGTGGGGGAAGATGTTTTGGGTCATTTTTTTTCACTAATACTCTTGCAGTGCATAATACAGGCATATTGTAAGTCCTCAATAAATGCTTGTCAACTGATAAAATGAAATAGATTATTAATATGATAAATTTCATCTTAAAGGTGACACTTTGGCATACAGAAATTAACAGTACAATCCGTTGGATTAGCAATTTTGTTTGCTACTTTTATGATATTCACCATGAACGAAAATAAGTAACAGTTAACACATTATATGCATATATTTTATTAATGCTCACAGTAGTACTATGAATTGTATATAAATTTAAATGATTTGTCTGTTTCTCACAGTTACAAAAGGGTAGAGGGTGTCAGTTTATAAAAGTCGTGTATATTTGTTTTGTTTTATTTCCTTATCCAATAGAACATAATTGCAGTGTAACTGAGTAGCTAAACCAGTAGTGTAACTGATTTTCACCTTTATTCTAGACAGATTGGCTTCATTCTAGTTATACTGTGTGTACTTGTAGAGCTAATTATGAGAGGCCCAAGATAGCTCTTTCCAATATTATTGAGATCGATCTATTGACAGTCTTGAAAAATAGTCATTCCCTTGAAATAGCCTTTCCCACTCACTGGAATATGACCAGACTAATTTAAATCAATCCATAAAGATGAGAATATCAAGAGAAATAATATCACTGACATTTACTGACTATATGTTAGGCACACTCAGTCTTCCTTCAAGCCTTATAAAACAAAATATTAGTACTCAGATTTTATAGTAAGAGCACTAGAGTTCTCCCATATCCACAGACCAACAATGAATAGATGCTTGGTGCTCTTGTTCCTGGTCTTTAGCTCAACTTCTTCCCCTCATTTTAGCCTCTCCATCCAGATCCTGCCTGCCTCTGACCGGCTGGGGTCTGGTAGATGTAGATAGACTTCGATAAAGACAAAGATGAGGAGGTAGTTTGAAGCCTGAATGAAGCTCTGGCCCACTTATCTCAGGTGTCCTGACCTCTCAAGGACGGCTTGCTTCTATTGAGCTGAGTCAATTGGGAATATGGAGCACAGTATAGATTGATGGCTTTGTTAAAAAAGCTCTTCATCTGCTGTCACTTTCCAGTTTGAAATTGTTTAGAGACTCTTCTTTGATACACAAAATCCAAGTTCTTTACCTTGGTCTTCCACAATTTCCAAAATCAGGCTATGTCCACATCCTGAATTTGACACAACTGTCTATGTGGCCTTGGAAAGGCCTTTGATCACTATGCCTTGTTTCTTAAACTGTAGATGAGAAAAACAGTTTTGAACCATGTTGGACACATCCTGTATACTACCTCAAATTCTTTCTGACACTAATCATCCATATGCCAAAATTTCTCTCTCCCTTCCCATCACTTCCAGACTTGAATGGAATGTTACATGACAGAGCATGGGATGTGGCATGTCATACATCTTGTCACAACCTATTAGTATGGGAAAGTTAATACTCATAAAGTAAAATTTGATTCATGGAAAATGGGAGTTAGGAAAGGGTCAGGGAGGTAAAATTCCACCTCTTCTCTTCTTTCTATGAATTATTGCAAGGTTCCAGTACAGTCTATGGGGATATCTCCCAAGTTGCCACTAAACACATCAACAATACCTCTGCAAGGCTTGTCATGATACATGCATTCCCAGCCTGGGCATCACCTTACATTACCGCCCATTCTTTCCTGCCCCAATTACATTTTCTCATTCCCAGTGCCTGGGATTTGCCCTTCTCAAATAAATCATCAGCATCTAATTACTGTTTTAGGCTCTGTTTTCTAGGTGCCTTTGGGGTGGAAGTAGAGAAAGTCATCAAACTGAGGCAGAGAAGGACATAACTTTTCCTCCTATCCCGACCTAGCTCAGGTTCCTGGACTACCAAGTCACAGATAAGAGACCTATCCTGTTCTGCTCTTCCTGGGCTGGACTATCCTCGCAACTCAGCTAGATATTTTGGAGCCTCATATCTTCTCTCATAAGGCCATTTAACGAGTCGGAGAGTTAATAATTAAAAAAGAAACTTAGTTGGTCTATCAAGTGTCAGAGCTGAGATTAGCCCCCACAGTGGGTCTCTTCCTCAAGATATAGAGCTTCAAGTAAGTGTTGCCTGAGCCCAGTCTGGTGGCCAGCACTGCCAGGCAATGTCCACAGAGAGATGAATCGGTGTCTGATTTCTGTGCTCAAGAGAATTTTTTGAGCTAGAAGTGGAGGGACACACTTTGTTGCCATGGCCATGATGGGCAGGCCTCTCTAAAAGGAAATGTCAGGAAGACTTTCTGGTGGAAGTGATCATTGAGCTCAATAAAAGGAGGTAATATACAATTATATATCAAATGTTGAGATAAACTGAGAAAATGTGCCAGGAGCCAGCCCCAGCTGGACTCGGGTCCCTGATGGAAAAGTGGAGTCCGCGTGGAGGAACAGCTGGAACCTCCCGGGCAAGTTGCAAGCAGACACAGTTCCCTGAGTGAGCAAAATGCCATTCGTTCTTTATGGTTGAACATTTTTATACAGGTGTACAAACAAGACTTTCATTATCTGCTTCATTATACAATCCTCTTTTCAGTTTCCCAGTAAACTCAACATATTGACCATTAGTACAATTTATGTCTTCACCCTTCCCACCACAAAGACCATATGTAACTTTATAATGGGTATAAATTGTTGCCTTCTTCCTTCAGAGACTTCTTCAAACCGTTGCCTCACTTGATAAGAGAAGCTTTGAAGTTTTCTGTGCTACGTTAATCTGGAAGCCCTATCTTAGCATAAGTGAAAAGTTTTAATTAGCTAGGGACCAAATGTAACTATTTGGTTCAAACTGTTTCAGAGCACCAGACAAAAAACTACCCACTTTAAAAGTCATGGTCAAATCCTCATAGACTGTCTTATGTACTGCACAGAGAAGCTTTATTTTATAAAAGAATAATATTGTACTTAGTTCTTTAAACCTGCTTTGATCAAATACTTCCCCAAACTACATCTCCCTATTTTTATCCAGAGGCTACTTAATTATCTAGATTACATTATAGGCTTATATACCCTTATGCCCTATTAACTACAGACCTAAAAATATTATGTCATTGTGACCTTACTAGATATTGTAAAACACATAGGACAATGGAAAAATGTTTTATGTGGCAAAAATGAGTTCACTATAAGCTGCTGAGTCAGATTTAGATAATGCTAAAAATTATTTCTGAGCTCACATTATAAGAATAAAAGTAATTTTAGCTGCTGACAATCTAGATACTGTTATCAGTGTACTTTTGAAAGCAGACTGAAAATCTACAGGCTTCTATAGACTAGAGTAACGGATCCAGAAATTACTATGCTGTCTTGATGGCAATTTCTTTTTTGAATTGGATCAGTTTCGGATATTCCTCGGTCTCTTATGCCCTCGAGAACTCTCTAGAACAATGTCTGTTTAATCATTAATTTTTATAGTTACACTAATTTTAAGAAATCCACACTCGCTCTTTTGCGTTAGTTCTATGTTTAGATTATTTTTTAAAATTCTTATCATTTATCCACTTACCAAATTAGTTTTCTTTTATTGTAAAAGAAAAATATGCTCCCAAAGTAAAAATTTCCAAAAACTCATAAGAAGTGGAATTAAGAGGAATTTTCTCTCCCTTTCTGGAGTCCCAATGCTACTGCCAGGGAAAACTGGTTATGGGGTCCTAGATGACTTCTTGTTCAATTAGACAGCCAGCCCTCATATGCACATCTTCCATCACATTAGCAAAGGACTTAAAAGGATATATAGGACCCAGTGCAAAGAGATAGGAAGGTCTTTATCTACAGGTAAATACCTTCATCTAGTTTCCAGAAGACAACGTTTGGATGGAAGAAAGTTGAGTGAGGAAACATACCAGAGAAAGTTCCAGCTGAAAGAATGATCTAACAGAGGGCACAGGATCATTTAAGGCTGCCTTTCGTGATGGGGGAATATAAACCAAAAAAGAGTATAAGTAAGCCAGGAAATTGTGTTTCTACCTCTAGATGGGACTGTGTGACAGGAATAGAGAGCCATGAGTCCTGGTTGGAGTAGCTCTCATTAAGTGGGTAAACAGATTGGAGGAGAGAGAATTCCTGGAAGAGAGTACTTCAGAATGGGGAGAGAGAGGCCATCAGGTGACATAGATCCCTCTTCTGTCTTCTTTATTATGTATACATCTATTTTGAATTTGTAGACTACATTTATTTGTCAATGCATATCTTTTTCTCTCACTCTTTTACCCTCTCACTCTTGATAATTAAGGAAGTGTGTACACAGGAAATTGTAGATAAGCCACCTAGTTTTTGACACAGGAAATGTGCTAAGGACTGATAATCATCAGTACTACTGATCACCAAGAAAGCGTTTGTTTCTACAGTTTGTTGTAAAATGATGTATAAGCACATAGCCTGTGAGGAAAACATGATTCACAGTTGATGTCCTGTCTGTTAGGAGATGAAGTGTCTCTGAGTGATACTTAAAATTATACAAAGTGCAAATTAGGAAAAGTGAAATGTAAAGAAAATGAGGTCGGTAGACATTTTGCTTCTGCGACTAGGATTCTCAGACATGGTAATGAAGAGAGGAGATGTGGGGAAAGAAGCTGGGCAGAAAATCAGGGAGGAACATCATCTCTGTCTCCTATGAAGCCAGATTCTCCTTTTGGTCTTTTGTCTCAGTTTTCAGCTGGCTATAGGTTGCACACAGACACTAGTGCTGTCTAGGAGAAAAACAGTGAAAGCAGGTGGTGCAAGATTGACTCTGACTCGTGTGCAGTGAAGACAGCTTACTTACTGCAGGCGGGATGCCTGGCAAGGGCCCCAGTGGATTTTTCTTTGGTACTAATGGTTTCAGACTGTCTGGGCATTCTGGTTATTGTTATATTTCCAGGTTACTGGCCAAGGTGATAGACTAACAGCACGGTTGCACATTGGGTTCTCCAGGAAGTGGACAGGACATAAGTATGCAGGATGTTTTTAGGGACCGCGGTTCCTAATATGCCATCAGAGAACAAGGTATATATTTGTGAAATGTGGAAAGCACTGAGGTTGCAACAGGCTTAATACAGAGACAATTTGGAATATGTTTCCAAGGGAACTCAAAACGAAAGTACACGTTGTTTTCGCGATGTGTAATTTACAGATCAGCGACTTTTAAGAAAGGGTGTAGGGGATCAGGACTGGTTGGTAGGGAGAGACTGGAACTTGTGATGCAGCATCAACAGCCTCAGCTGTCCCCAGGGGAACTCTGGAGGTGATGTCGGTCTGAGGTGTCCTCCACTGGTCACAAACAGGGAGGCGTTCACCCCGCGCTGAAGGGTGTACCCTTGACCCTGTGAGCAATCACGAAAGCAATGTCAGTGGAGGGAAAGGCAGCTTGCTGGCAGCACTTCAGCTGCTAAGGCTGGTTCTTCTTGAAAGGGGATCTAGGTTGTGTGATATAAGCTTCAGACATGAGAGAGGCACCAGGTGCAGGGAAAAAGAAAACTTAAAATCTGTGACAGTGGGCTGGAAGAGGTGGCAAGCCAAGGTCGACTTTGTCAGAAAGGAAATACAATACCATTTGACTTCTTATAGTCCCAGTAAATAAGTATCATGCATTGCTTTCTGCTTATATATTCAACCACTTAAAATTCAGAAGATTATGATTGCAAGACTCAATTCATATGCTCTCCATGTTAACAATCAAAATTTAAACTTACAGATAACAGGTGTTTGAAAGTTGAAAGAGACTAATGTCATAAGACACTCAGAAATAAGTAAATACCATCTATTTTAATAGAACAAGAGATGGAATTTTAAGTGTATTATTCAAATTTATATTGATTTATAAATTACAAATTTGTAATGATTATGAGTATACAATAAAACAGAGGAACAACCTAAGTAATAGTAGAAGAATCTGTTCTGTGGATATTTGCTGGATAGTGTATTCGAAATAGTATAAGGATGACATTACCATTTTCTCATTTTTTTCATCTGTGATTGGCCTGTTTGGGTTTAATATCCCTTCCGTATAAAAGGTATTTGTTCTAAATTTTCAAATTTATAAATAAAGTTAAAATTGAGGATTATTTTAGTTCTTTTAATTATTTCTCTCTTTACTAAGTAAAGTATTTCTCTATTATTATCTTTGTAATTTATTCTTTTCTATTCTTAATTAGGTAGTTTATCTATTTCTCAGTTCTTTCTAACAATATGCTTGATATATATAGTAGTTCTACTCTGTTGGTACCTTCTAAGCATCATTAATTTTTGTCTTTAACCATACTTATTCCCCACCCCTTGTCTCATTTAGATTTATTTTATGTATTTTGATCTTAGGAGACTTTTTTTACCTTACCAATTAATTCATTTAATTTATATTTTCTTATTTTAATGTGAGTATTTGACTTTTCTTATAGTGACAGCTTTGACCATATATAATATATTCTGGGTTCAATACCTTTTATTACTTATATTTGAGACAATCTTCAATATCATTTTTACTTTTCCTTAGATTGCAAGTTGTTATTTGAGGGTATTTTTAAGTGAGATTTTATCTTTTTTACTTAACATCCCTTTCTGTATGTCATCAGAGAACAAGATACGTATTATTTATAAAATGTGGAATTTGTTGAAATTATAATTGAGGCTTAATATATAGAAAATGTTGGATGTTTTCCCCAGAGAACTTGAAAAGAAAGAGCACATTATGGTTTCACAAGGTGTAATTTAGTATATTAATATACATCTAAAACATCTTATTGTTTACATTCTATATATAGAGAAACTAAATTCTTACATTTTCCTTCTTTGCTAGGCCATTGAGTTAAGACAAGTAAAATTGTCTACTTTTTCTCACAAATCTTTTTCATTCTGCTAGTGTTTCTCTTTCATTTTTGCTTTATATGTTTTAAATGAAAGATCTTTTATGAAATATAAAATATATGTAGTCTGTTCTAATAATTTTGTCTTCAAATCAAACTCTTATTCATTATTGTAACAACTTTTCTGTTCTTTCTGGTTGAATTTGTCCATGTTTGATTTCTAGATTCTCAGAGTTATTTTGATATAGCTGTGACTTTCATTTATAATAATAAATTTTTTTCACATTTTTTGAGAAACAAAAGTGAATCCACCTCAATCTGTGGTCATTTATTCCTCGATTTTGCTCCTTTTCTTCCCAAATAAACTGATGTGGCAGCATAAAAAGAATTCTTAAGAATCTTTCCTGCTCTCTTTTCTTCGAGCTGGGCTGGCTCTATTTAGCCACATTGACATTTTTGTTTGTTATTCTTCCTTGTGAACTTCTTCTAGTCGTTCAGATTTATAAAAGTTTTTCTTGTGATCTTATAAAACTTTTACTATCAGTTGTCACAGAAAAATTTAAAAGTCATTCCAGAAGAAAAGTTCACTAGCTATGAAACACACATTTTAGCATGGAACCACTTATCTAGCTACCTTAATATTCATTCAGCTTTTCTCCTCTTAAATATGTTCATGTCTCTCAATCTTTAAAATATCCAATAGATTATCACTGTTCTCAGGATAATTCCCAAGTTCCTTCACATGGCTTATCATAGCTTTCATGATGAGAATATGCTTTTTCATGTCCCACTGTGCTTCTGAAAGATTCCCTCCTTGTGCTTTGTGCCAAATTTACACTAACCCACATTTTAACTCCTTGATCAATTTATGGATTTTATTTGGATATGCATGTGAATAACCTATAAAGAAAAATTATTTTCAAGAACCAAGGAAATTTGACTAACTGGATTTTAATGATAATAAAATAATTATTAATGCTTTTAGTTGTGATAATAGTGTGATTTTGTTTGAGCAAAGAAATTTTACCCTTAATTTGTGCATGAGGAGACACTTAGAGAAAACATGATATAAAGTCTCAGATTTGGTTCAAGATAATCCGGCTGTGGATATTAGATGAAGTAAGACTATGCTGAGCTGATGATTCTTTAAGTTGGATGATGGGTAGATGGTAATCAATATACTTACATTGATTTATATGAAACTTTCCATAATAAAAAGTAAAGAAAACCACAGGTCTTGACTAAGCCATCTGATTTAAGCTGTTTTTCAACCATATCATCAAATGAGAGATCATGCTGAAAGGAACCATCTGGAAACAAAGAATGGAAAGCAATACTGGACCAATTTTTGCTTAATCTAGTATTTTCTGGAATATAGATGTGCTTGGTCTTAGCATGGTGAGAACCAGCAGTCAACCTCATAGCACATGCATGAATAGACATTTGGATCTTTATGTGTTTGTCAGTAAAACAAAGATAATAGAACTTTACTTCTGCCAAACATAGTTGGCTCTCTTCTTACACCAGGGATTGGCTCCGACACTCATATCCAACTACCATAACATACTTTTGCATTCCTATGAAATACTTGGCTGTTTTTCCCTCTGTTGACTTTGATGGCTGTATTGCTTATTTCTGATAATACAATAGTGAAGATGTCATGTCAAGAAAGGACTTTTATTTTAATTCATATGAACAAGTACATGTATATGAAAATGAGCATGCATGTGCATACCAAACAAAAAAGTACACAACACACAGAAAAAATATTCAACACTGTGAAGAAGGCCATGGATCCGGATCTGATGTTATAACAAGAACACTGTACTATGGGAGTAAGCATTTTGGTAGACAGAGTAGGAGCGAAAGGTATTAAAAATGATGCAGAACAATCCATCCTGACCTCACATTTGGATAATCTGAAAAGTTAACAAAAAAAAAAACTTATTCTTGGGTCCCATCCAAGACCAAATGAATCAGAGTCTTTGGGAATGATGCCAACTCTAAGTACTTTTAAAAATCTTCCCAGGTGACAGTAATCTGTAGCAAGTATTGAGAACACCGATGAAGCCCATCTTTGCAAACATTTTTCTGAAATCAAATGAAAAATTTTTCTTTCTCATCTTGCCTCTTTTTGCTTTCCTCTAGCTCCCTACTCCCAGATCTATTAAGATGGAAAACAAAAGAGTTCTAAAGCTAAAAGAAATGGCAAGTTGATGGTGCTTGGAGCTTATTCATTTATTTATTCTGCAATCAGGCAACCAACCCTTTCCTATGCTTTACTATCACTATTTCTAATTTTAAGGCAGATATTTGTAGTCTCTGTCCCCTTCCCCCCATGGCCTACCTCCTTGGATGACAAAAAGGCATGTGATACCACCAGGGGATTGTTGTGTAGATTACTACCACTGCATTTCACAAAGCTCCACATCAGAAAAGATACAGATGCTCCTCAACATGCAACAGGGTTACAACCTAATAAACTTGATATATGTAAATACCATATGTCAAAATTCATTCAGTACACCTAACCTACCAAGTATCATAGTCTAACCTAGGTTATCTTAAATGTGCTCAGAATACTTGCAGTCGTCTGCAATGGGGAAAAGAGTTGTCTAACACAAAGCCAATTTCATAATAAAGTGTGGAATATCTCATAAACATAGGGACAGGCATTTTATAGTGAAATATCTCATAAATATAGGAATGGGCATTTTATAGACATCATGGGATGTAAAAACTACAAAACACAGTATCAAACAAAGCCGGCAGCATAGCACACTGGACACTGGAGAATATCAGTTGCTTACCCTCATGATCGTGTGGTTGAGTAGGAACTGTGGCTTGCTGCTGCTGCCCAGCATCATCAGAGAGAACATATGACATTTCACTAGCCTGGGAGAAGATCAAATTTATAATCCTGCATACAGTAAGCAAAGGAATCTCACTTTGCACCACTGTAAAGTCAAAAAATTGTGTCAAATCATTGTCAGGGACTGTCTATATATGATAAACACAAATGTTTACTGAAGAGTCAGTATGGTAAGTACAAAGGCTTCAAACATGATTAAGACCATACTACACATTGTACTTCAGCTCATATCTGTAGAGTGAGAGCATTATGGTAAGAGCCCAGAGGGAAAAGTAATACATTGAGTCTGAGTTAAAGAGAGAAGCATTTATGGAGAAGTTTTTGAGTAAAGGTCTTCAAGGCATAAAATGTGACTGTGTTTATATATATGAGTGGGGAAATATCATTTAAAACAGAAAAGGAATAAAAACTCTGTGATCTGAAAGTTGACAGAGAAGTTGATCCATATGTTAGAAAATAATGTACCTAGATGAAAATTTCAACATTATATAAAGAAGACACTTACGGTCAGTTTGATAAGGCAGCAAGGTCACTTTTAAAGTAATTATCTATGCTTGGATAATTACAGTGGCAAGTGAATAGACAAGTGGATTGCTGGGATACGTAGTCATCTCAGCAAGTGGATGAGCCAGAGGACTTAAAGATGACAAAGTAATTTTACTTATGATGACTGTTAACTAGAGTTGGTTGATGGTGGAATGAGGAAAAAAAAGTGGAGTAGTTTGGGATCAGAAATTATCCTATACAGGGCTGGAGTGGTGGCTCAGCCCTTATGTGCTTGCCTGGCATGCGCGAGGACCCCAGTTCAAATCCCAGCACCACGTACACAAAGACCGTGTGAAAAACTAAATAAAGTTGTTTCTCTCTTTTTCTGTCTCTCTCACTGTCCATCTCTTTTTTAAAAAATTTACTCTCTTTAAAAAAAGAAAGAAAAAGAAATTATCGTATACAACAGAGAAGTAAATTAAAGAACTAACAAAATCAAACAACATAAATTAAAAGGTATACCATCAAGAGTCAGAGAAATTCACTGATAAATGAAAGTTATTTTGCAGAGCTGATGGAGGTTACGTGATTTGTTCAACATCACATTCATCGATTCATGTGCTTCTGAGCCTAATTCTCATCAAGTCTGTCCATGAAAAATGATTCATTATAGTCTGATGTATAATATGTCAATTCACCTTTTACTCTCCAGCCTTTATGTGAAAGGTCTCTTTCTAGCATCAATGGAGATGTGTATAACTTTTACACTAATTTCATATCATAAATGAATAGATGATAAATTATCAAAAATATATGCATGATAAAGAATCATAACTTCATTTATTTTTATCAAGCACTATTTTTAAATATTTCACTCTTCAATGTACCTCTATAAATAGAGCGCTTTGGAAATTGATTCTAAGTCTTTGACTCTCTTCATGTTCATCTTCCTTAATTTAGTTTCAAAACACCTCCCAGGTGATTGACTCTGATTTTTTCTTATTTTAGAGTTTATTCTTCCACAGTAGTGTTTAAATTTTTTTCACATTTGTTCATCTTCTCTGACTTTTCCTGCCTTTAAAAAAGATTAAAAAGATTTTTTTTTGGATTTTATTTTTTTTCCACATTTATTAGAAGTATATTGCGATACAGGATACAGATGAGGGGGAAACATTGTCAAAACTGTAGCAATCAATGTGTATAAACTTTGATAACCAGGGGTAATGCTAACACATAGATAAGCTACTACGGGTTTCATCTAATGCAGTTTCCCCCAGAAGAACTCATGTGTTAAATGGGTATCTAGTGTAGGAATAACATCGGCTTCTGGAATGGTTCCCCCATCTTCCCCATCACCAGACTCCTATGAGTTCTTCGTATACCCTCCCCCCTCCCCATCCCCTTCATGATCATATTCCCACAATCAATGAGATATCTTTTTAAATTCCATTTTATTCCATCTCTTGCTCTGATTTCTCATTGATTGTGGGAATATGATCATGAACTTTCTGTCCAAGATTAATTCTAGTATTTTTCCTCTAAAATGTGCCTGGAGAACTCCAAAGGTCTTTGTTTGTTTGTTTTAATAATTTTCCCATTTTAGGGTTTTTTACAATTCTTTCTGCCTGACATTCATTTTGAACACTGCTAGTACACCAATTAACAATTTCCAATAACTGTCCTTTCTAAAGGGACTTCAGAAGAGAAATGTCAGAGTTTTCATCTTTCTTAGACAAAGTGATGAATATAAAAAATGTGTGAGAACTTTCATAGTGTATTCACACCCAAAGGTTCTGTTTTCTGGCAATGTGATCATGTAATTCTGCTGGACGATTTTGCACAGACCTTGTTTTATCAAGTTCACCAAAGTATCAAAAACAGTTGTAGAATTTTTGGAATTGGAAAGGACTAAAAACATTTCAAAAGTCTAATTTTTCATATTGTTAAACTAAGTCCAAAGAAAGGTGGGGATTTCCTGGATTTATGGGTTTCAATGGAAATTGGATTTGGAATCTGAATTTACTGTTTCCTTACCTATTTCAATTCCTACCCCATTCCCAACATTTCTCCAAATATCACATTCTCTCATAGCTCTCTCTGGGTCTTCCTACTTCCTCCACAGGCAAAATCATACAGTCTGGATGATTACAAAGTACTCTGTCAGTACTTCAAAGATAATTCTTATGGCCATTACTTCATTGAGGTTTTTTAAATCTTCACAAACAAGATAATTTATGTTTTATTCCTTATATTTTTTTAGCACATGCAATGTACCTAATAAATTTGGGTTTAGAACACTGATGTATGTTTTTCTGTTTGTATGCTGACCGCTTGTTTACCATGTCATTATTCATGAAATCCAACACTATAGAACACTGTAGATCTTCTACAATGCAAACACAATTTGAGTTAAATTGTTCTCTTACATTTAGTCTTACTTAATTTTATTTAAATTTTGATTATGAGACAATACATACATTACATAAGATGTAAAAAATAAAACAAAATTTAGTGCTATTTAAGTGGCTTTGAGTTCTTAAAAATGTAAAGATATTTTATTCAATTATTATAATATAGGATTTTTAAAGCATAAAGCCATTACAAGTAAGACTTATTGCCAATTTCAAACTTTTCAAGAAATTTATTTTGTTCTGAAAATTTATTTCAACTGAACACAAACTTTTTTTTCCAGGAAACTTCTTACATATGCATATTAGATTTTTAAATTACATGTGACTTTGGATAATTTAGATGGTTTCAGAGCTTAGTTTGAAAATTCTCATTTTTCAGAAATAAATATTAAATGTAATTGATTCTAATGTTGCTTTTCCACTAAAATTTTTAAATAATTTATTTTCTAAGTAAAACAGAAGTGTTTCCAGGTTAACAAATCCAGGCATGACATTGGAATTTATTCTTAAAATGGTAGAAAATAGAGTGGAGAATGGGTTATTTACAGAAAACATTACCTACATGTACTCAAATTTAGAAAATACTGAAAATAGATTTCCAGTTCATGGTGACACCTCAGAACCTATTCTCAAGGAACTTTGTTGCATTTCCTCAGAATTTAAGAACGCTTAAGGGTCCTTCTTCGTGCTTGATCTTTGGATTCAGATAGTACTTTAAATGTTCCATGCCAGCAATTTTACACTGTAAAAAGGCATACATCTGCAGAGCCAATGTTACCGCAGGAGAGAGAGAAGTGACTTTTTTTTTAACAACCATACAAATTTTTAACAAAATAATATAAAATGTGTATAGATTCTGGATATTACAATTACCCCCAGGAGTGCCCCCCCAATTACCCACCCTTATCCCTCCCTTCCCCTTCCCACAATATCTCTCTAGAGATTTGAACATAAAAGGGTGCTGGATTTTATCAAAGGCCTTTTCTGCGTCCAATGAGATGATCATATTATTATATTATTTTGTCCTTGATTCTGTTTAAGTGGTGGATTACGTTAATTGTTTTGCATATGCTGAACCAGCCCTGCATTCCTGGGATGAAGCCCACTTGATTATGATGGATTATTTTCTTGATAAGTTTTTGAATACGGTTTGCTAGTACTTAATTAAGGATTTTTGCATCCAAGTTCATAAGGGATATTGGTCTGTAGTTTTCTTTTCTTGATGTATCCTTGTCAGGTTTTGGTATCAGAGTTATGGTTGCTTCATAAAAAGTGGATGGGAGCATTCCCTCCTTTTCAATTTCTTGGAATAACTTAGTAAGGAGAGGTGTTAGTTCCTCCTCAAAAGTGTGGTAAAAATCAGCGG
>PVKS010011444.1:0-20735 GCA_004027875.1 Aplodontia rufa | reverse complement strand
TTCAGTGCCTGTGATTGGGCTATTTAGGAATTCAATATCCTCCTGATTCAATTTAGGGATATTGTATGTGTCAAGAAATTTATCCATTTCTTCCAAGTTATCAAATTTGGAGGAGTATAGGTTTCCAAAATACGATCTTATAATTTGTTGGATTTCTATGGGGTCAGTGGTGATCGTTCCCTTTTCATTGGAGATTTTATTGATTTGCTTCATTTCTCTCCTTCTTTTGGTTAGATTCGCTAGGGGCCTATCTATCTTGTTTATTTTTTCAAAGTACCAGCTTTTTGTTTCATCAATTCTTTTTATTGTTTTTTTGTTTTCAAAAGGAGTGACTTTTGTAAAGAGTTGAGGTGCCTTGGCGCAAAAGTTGTCTGAACTGGCTCCTTCATCTCTATGCTAACAGCTTCCTCCTCTTTATCAACATTACTTGTTTGTGACAACTTAATGTTTCCATGTCCAAGTTCTCCACTTGCAAAAATTTTACTCCATCTTATGCATAAGGTATTACTATAGCATCTTCATTGACTGAGCCCCTATGTGGAGGGAAAGCTGCTCCAGAGACAGGGGATGAGACCATACTCCGCAGGTTTACATTGCCAGAGCTGATGTCCCAGCAAAATTCGTGCAAGGATGATACAAATTTGCATATCATTTTTGCCCAGGGGCCGTGCTAATTCTGTCTTGTTAGTATATGCTCTTCAGAACTGCGCACAATAATTATTTTAATAGAGGCTTACAAAAAGTCCTTCAAATAGGGAAACAGAATGGATTATATTTGATTTGCCAAATATTTAGTTATAATTTGCTTTAAGAATTATAAAAATTGCCACCCAAACCTTGGGAATATATTCAAAACTAAATTACAGACTGAAATTTATAAATTGATATTTGACTTAGAAAACCAACGTTTGATACCATCAATTCAAAAATCAGTTTTCCTCCAAAAACCAACTTTGTCTACTCTTTGGAATACTTCATCATTCCTTGTTTTAATTTCTTCTTAAAAGTCTGTATTTGGGACCTTCATTTTCCGTAGACACTATCCTTGCCTTTTCCCCATAGCTTATGCACAATGTATGATTATCTTTTTATAAAATTATGGTATTAAACATATTATTTTTAGGGGCTGGAGCGGTGGGTCTGTGGTTGCAGTGCTTTCCTGGCATGAGCAAGGACCATAGTTCAAACCCCAGCACCACGTACACAACAAAGTATCAGAGCATTGAAAGTGACATGGAGAACTAAATAAAAGTTGATTTTTTTCTTAATCTCTCTTACTATCCCTCTCTCTTTTTTAAAAAAGAGAGATTATCTTTAAATTCTTTACTGGAAAAAAATAAATTTCTCCTTTGAAATTTTTCTGATCCAAGAAGAAATTCCAAATTCTAGGAATCACTAGTACAGAGAAACAGATATTAAATTTGGGTGCTTGTACTATGACTGTATTTGAAGTGTTGTTCACCCCTTATTCCAAATAGTCCCAAATAGCCATATGGTAGAAAATGGGTTTTTGTTTATGACTTACATGCAAATATGCAAAGATTGATTCTAGACATAACATTTTAATGGATTTTTATGAGGATGTTGCAACCCAAATCATGTCCTAACTCCCCCAAGATACTTCCAGATGCCATATCCCAAACAGCATTTAGTCAAGTGACTCAACTAATATGTTTCCAGAATTCCATAATTTCAATGTGATTATGCTTAATAGATGACACTTAAGGATCCCACAGAATCCTACAACAGCATCATGGATTCCAAGAAAATAAAGCAATAGCTAGTCAAGCCACCATTATGCCATAAGAAAATGACTATTGAGGACCTCCTGTGCTCAGAGAGGATCACAAGTCATAATCCTCTCAAAATGTTTTCCAGCTCCTTAGTTGTGATTACATATACATGGGTAAGTGTAACACATTCTCAGCCTTTAGAGGAAGAAATGAGGAATTAAAGGAATAACGAATCAGACTTCATTAAGGCAGAGCCCTTTGTGTTAAGTCTTCAAGTTATCTTGTTTTATCTCCAGCTGTCAATATCCTGCATAAAATGAAATTTGATCTTGGCTTATCCTTTATTAAATAGACTAATAAAGAGTTAAAATTGTTACATGTGTAAAATGCATTATGAATAGCATGATGGTTTACAGTCAGCATCAATTATAGAGTAGAGAGACTATAAACAATTAAACCTAGTAAATACACTACTTATGATCTTCAAAAGGAAATTAAGGAAAGCATGATAAGTGGGAATAAAAATAGAATACCTACAAAGAAATTGCATGTTATAATATCAAGAATAAAATCATTTGCCTATTTCTTAATGACCACAACAAAATGTGATTTTCAAAGACTTTCTGAATCAGAAAAGTGTGCCTACAACATAATCTACCTAACAATTTAAACTGGTGATAAACCTAGAAATAGAAAAGAATAAAAATTGCTTCTGAATAGAAAATGCTTAAGACCAGCAGTATTTATTGACATTTTGTGCAATAAAAGAAAATAAAAAATGCAATTACCTCAGCTATTTTCTCAGTTAAAGTTGTTTTTAAGGAAAACTTCTTAGAGCAATGGCTAACGTGGCTCCCACACAAGATGACTTTTTATGACATTTTCAATGTACCTGCAATGCATGTACTTTGAGTCTAAATTATTAGCCTGGACTACTTTCCCTTTACCCACTTCAGATAGCATTTTTCAAGAAATAAACACATGCAGCAAAAGTGGAAAATAAAACCACTTTCTCTTTCTCCATTTATAGGAGGCTGAACTTCTTTGGATTGCTGGAGCTGTAGATTTTTCAGCATGCGTGTTTCAGAGTGAAGTCAAGTGACATTACTTTTCTCTTAAATTACCAGCAGGGTGAAAAAAAATCATTAGTTCTAAATTTCAAATTCCACCTATATCTTAGGTTATACAAAGCACCTTGCTGTTCCCACTCTTTAAAAACTGTCCTCATGAGAAGGAACAACTCTGGATTATCATGGCTAAATTGTCAGCTTTATGAATTCTTTCTTATACAAATGACCTCCTGTACCCTGCACAGTGTAGCATTTTTAAACCCAAACAACAGATGCAGGATTAAATATTTGAAAGGAGGTGAGAAAAGTCATTTTAATATACTTCACCAGAATCCCTTCTCGAGTCAGTTACTTTCACATTTCCTGCAGAAAGCGAATGTTGAGCTAGCAGTGGTGCATAAAAGATGTAACAGTAACAACTGTCATCTACTGAATATATGGCAATTGGGCCATGTCAACATGCTGGGAAGATCTGTTTGTTCACTCAATAAATGCTTATGGAGTACTCATTACACATCTGGTAGTATATAAGGGATTGGAAGATGGAAGTGGATTTCCGCTCTAAGGGAAGTTACCTGTCATGCCTCCCACAGCCCAGTGTCCCCTCCTGTGTTGCATGTCATGGATATGCATTCAGGACACTCAGTGGAAAGCACAATAAATGGGAAAATATTTGTGTGGAAACAACAATATTTAATTCACTAAAATGATTTTGTTATTTACTGATGGAAACAGGGCTTATTATATGTAGGTGTAGAAATATATTTTAAAGTCTCATGCTTTGAAGACCCTGGAATGTAGGGCTTTTTAGTAACTCACCGTTTCACATTGGCAAATATCTTCCTGATACGCAGTAATGACTTGAGATGCAAAGTATTGCAACAATGCAAAAATGTGTTATGTAATCAGCAAAATCATTGAACTTATTCAAACTACTAGTAGGATTTTCTCTTTTAAATGTCTTTCACTTTCTGCAAAAATTCTATGATATTTCATTGTTTTAGCTATTCTTTAACTTTCCAATTATGGCTTCAGGACATTTGTGTCACTTAAAATATTGCAGTTACTCCCGTTATCCGGCAACAGAGATCCTCTGGCATTCATTTTTATAGTTCTCATTTTTTTAATGCCTTTTTGCTCAGTTCATTTTTTTCTGCATTTTACAAATGGGATACATCTGAGAAAGATAACAAATTCATATGTTATTATAGCTTTATTAAGATAAAAAAGAAAAAGCATAAGATGGATTAATAAGCACTCAGAGTATTTCTATTAACTCCTCCCCCAAATTGCCATTGATTAACTGAGATACATCTCTGTTTCTCATACATTGTTTTTCTTTAACTTTATAATGCAGGTTTGTAACATAGAACAATTCTGGATAAACCTTGCATTTTTTTAAATATGTACAATTCATCTGTATAGAATTTATTTTGAAGAGACCTTGTAATCTATCATGTAATAATGGTAGGTAATGAAAAAAAATAAAGAAAAATAAGTGTCTAATGAGAAACCTATTTAAAATATAGAACAAAGCTATAGTAATCAAAATAATAAGGTACTCTCATAAAAAATGATGTATAGAACAAAAAACATTCAGAAGAGTGAACCAGAAATAAGCTACACATTTATAGCCAATTAATGTGCCAAGACAGTCTTCAATAAGTGGCACTGGGAAAACCAAATGTCTATATTCAGGAAAAAGAAATTGGACTCTTATCTTGCCATATATACAAACATCAACTCAAAATGGATTAAAGACTTAACTGTAAGGCCTAAACAAGAAAACATAGGGGGAAATTTTTTTGTCATTGATCTGGGCAATAATTTTTCTGGATATGACCCTAAAAGCACAGACAGCCAAAGCAATAGAAAAACTGGATAGCATCAAACTAAAAACCTCTGTAGAACAAAGGAAACAATCGATATAATGAAAAGACACCTATAGAAGAAAATATTTGCAAGTCAGGTATCTGATAACGGGTCTGATTAAGGACCTCAAACAATCCAATAGCAAAGAAACAAGTAACTTAATTTAAAAATGAGTAAAAGATCTGAAAGAAATTTCTCAAAAAAAGGCATGCAATGGCCAAAAAGTACATGAAAAAAATGCTCAAATGAACTAATCATCATGGAAATGAAAATTAAACCAAAAAGAAACATCTCCTTAATATGTTACAATGGCTATTATCAAAAAGACAAAAGAGATCAGTTGTTGGTGAGTATGGGGAGAAAAGGGAACACTTTTAGATTATTGGAAGGAATATAAATTCTTGTGCCCAATATGGTAAATAGTACTGAGATGAGGTTCCTTAAAACCATAAAAATCGAACAACATCCAGCTACTAATCCCACACCTAGTTAAATACCCGAAGGACTTGAAATCAACATGTTGGAGACTATTGCTCACCACGTTCATCACAGTATTATTTACAATGCCAAAGATACAAATAGACCTGTGTCCATCACCAGATGAATGAATAACAAATATGTGTGTGTGTGTGTGTGTGTGTGTGTGCACGTGCACACAGAAAAATGATTTAGGCTTAAAAAAAGAAAAAGAAAATTCATTCAAAATAACTTGGATGAACTAGAGGATGTGATGCAAAGTGAAATCAGCTAGGCACAAAAGGACAAATACTTCATAATTTCACTTATATAGTGAATTCAAAAACTTCAAACTCATAGAAGCAGAAACCACAATGGTAGTTATGAGGGGCTGAGAGTTGGGAAAATAAGATGTTAGTTAAAATGTATGAAGTTTCAGTTATATAGATAGTGAGTTCTAGTGATCTAATGTACTGCATGGTTAATTTACTTAATAAAACTGTATTAAGTTGAAATGTGCTAGGAGAGTAAATTTTAAATATTCTTAGCACGAAATGTAATGCATGAGGTGATGTGCATGCTAATTAGTTTTTGTATATTCATCAAGACATCCTGTTGAACACCTTAGATAGGTAAAATTTTATTTGTAAATTGCCTCAATAAACCTGGAAAATACTTAAAAACTAAAGAAAGAATGATGAAGGAAAAAAATTCTATTGTAAAAGAACAAACATTTTTTAAGTTGTCAGTCTCTCACATACAAATAAGATAAGAGTAGGAATCAGTTTTCATGTCTGACAGCCAAAAATTAAATAATTAGGATAAATGTAGTCAAATGAAGAGGAGAAAGTAGATGTAAATTCTGGTTGACTTGTGAGAATTCAGAGTCTGGTGATTGCATTTGTTATTTCATACTTTTTTAAAGAAATTTATCACTAAAGCAAAGTCAGAAATGTGAATGTACAGTGAGAAAAATGACATAGCTGCTTTAGAATGGTGTGATTGATAAAATTCTTATCTTCAAAAATGCTATTTTTTGAGGTTTGGAGAAAAAGAAATCTAGCCTGTGTAAGCATTTTGCAGTTGTAACATTTTGCAGGCAAGTCAAAGCCCTGTTCAGAGAATTTCCACATGGCTGGTATTTATTAAACCTAAAAGTTAAAATGACTTTCTTCAGTTTTATTAGAGAACAAACATTTTGTATTGTTTGTCAGGATAACTTTATAAGATATCTGGAGATGATAAATGGGCTTGCGATGAACTACTACCGAAGGAAAGCCAAAGGGATTTTGGTTTCTGTCAAGTGTGAAGTATGGCGTTCTGGGTCACACAGAGGGTTTTCTTTCTCCGTACATCTCTCTGGAGATTGAATCTGGGGCTTTCTAGCCATGTTTGGCTAGCTGAAAATACAGATTATGTTTTAGCTCTCTAAATCTCTTTGCTGGAAGATAACTAAACTATGCATTTTAATAAGAATAGTTAATTTTCATCATTAAGTATTTGAAGTGAGAATGAATTGAGAAAGGATATAATAAGATTCAAAAATGAAGAGTAAGACTTCCTCATCATTATCTCATTATATTCCTAAGGAACTAAGCACAGCCCCATTTAATTTAAGTAAGATGGATTGAGCACCTCCTGAACTGCAGTTGCTGGGCATTCTTCCTCCCCTCCCGGAGTTGGTTGGAGGTAGAGAGTCCGGTCAAGAAAGATGCTGCTGGTGCTATGAAAACCACGGAAGAGCGCAGGCCTAGCTTTGCTGGTGAAAGACGGGAAAGGGATATTGCAGGCAGAAGGAAAGCACGTGCAAAAGAAATTAAAATCGTTGGTGTGAGGAAACATTCCAAGCTTTCTCATGGGTAAAGATGTGAAATTCCCAAACAAGAGCAAAACATTAGCAAATCAAATGCAGTTATCCATAAAAAGGATAAAACATGATCACATTGGCAGTTTATTCTAGAAATGCAGAACTGGTGAAACATTTAAATATAAGCCAAAATATTTCACAATAAATGAGAAAAAAAGCATCCATCAGTAGATGCAGCAAATACATCTGACTGAATTCAATATCCAATCATGATTTAAAAAAAAAAACTCTTGGAGAACTAGAATAGAAGAGAGTGCCTTTAAGGTAACAAGAAGCTTCTGAAAATAAAAACACATGCACAAAAGCAAATGGTACTTAATGATGAATTATTGAAACTCTTCGCCCTGAAATCAAGGGTGAGAAGAGTATGTCCGCTTTCACCACTAATATTCAGCACTACCCTGGAGGTCATAATTATCGCAGAGGGGAATAAAACTGTCCTTATTTACACATAGTTTGATTGAATACATAGAAAATCTAAAGCAAGATGGTCTGTATTAATCAATTATAATTAATTTAGCAATTCCAGATCAATGTACAAAGTTATTTTTCTTTCTAGCAAGAGCAAATTAAAATATAGAAAATAAAAATTTAAGTGGATGCTGTATGATAAAATTCCAATATTTGAGACAGAATAAATCTAATGGAAGATTCGTAAGATCTCTATCTGTAAATCTATAAAATCTGCTCATGGACTTGAAGACCTAACATATGATTTCTTACCAAATTAAGCTATAGATTCAATACAATTCTAATAAAATCCTAATAATCTTTTAAATAAAAAACTGATGATCTTTTTTTCTAAAATTTAATGTGGAAACACAGAAGATTAAGTATAATAAAATGACCATAAAAGAGTAAAAAAGTAGACAACATGACTAGACTTATTATAAAACCACAATTAATCAATATAATAATAGTGTAAGGATGAACCAACAGAATAAAGGTAGTGAATATAGAATCCAGAAATAAATGTATGCATGTATGGTCATTTGATTCATAATGAGTGACAGTTCAAGTACAGAAAGGATGGTCTTCATGAGTCCATTCACTCTCATTATGGAAAGCAGTAATCTTTTTTTCTTTTTTTTTATTAGATGTAAATAGAGATACAATTGAGGGGGAAACATTATCAAACATTCAAGAACCAAAGTATATATACTTAGTTATCCAACGCTAATGCCATATCATGGATGTCCAGCTTGGGTTCCCCCTGTTGCTTTTTCCCCCAGAAGAAATCCTGAGTTAAATGGATATCTCGTGTAGGACAGAGTTCTCCTTCTGAGATGGTTCCCCCATATTCCCACCCTCAGTCTCCTAGGATTTCTTCCTACCTCCTCCCCTCCCCCAGCTCCCTCTCTACGCCTTCAAGTGTCCTAGGGAGTCATCTTCCTGTTGCAAATCAAACAATTTGAAGTTATTAGCTTAGCCGTCTAACATACTGCTTCCCCTTGTATTCTAGCTTCCACAGATGAGAGATACCATTCGGCCCTTGAGTCTCTGAGATTGGGATACTTCACTTAGCATAATTTTTTCCATCTCTATCCATTTGGCTGCAAAAGCCATAATATCATCTTCTCTAATGGCCGAGTAGTATTCCATTGTATATATGTACCAAAGTTTTTGTATTCACTCGTCCAGTGAGGGGCATCTGTGCTGGTTCCATGATCTAGCTATAGTAAATTGAGCAAAAGCAGTAATCTTGATGCCAACTAAACACTATACATAAAAATTAATGCCAATTAGATTAGTAAACAAATACTAAATTTCTAAAAGTAATCATAAGAACATATTTTGTTTTTTAAAATTAATTACATTTAAATTTATTAATTTTACTTTAACTGGTAATTCTTAAGGATTCTGAAAGTTATTCTAATTGCACTTCTACTTAGCTAATGGTATAATTCAGTTTTTTTCTGAAACTGTTTTTCTTTTTTGGTTCTATTTTTTTTTTTAGGTTTACATGATATACGATTATACAATAGTATAATTATAGAAGATGGAGTTTAACTTGATCTCATTCAGTCTCCAGTGTTTCCCATTCCCTTCACTTCCTCCCACCCCGTTTTTATTAGATATATTTGACAAAAGGATAAATATTGACCTTTTCATAAAAGCACACGGTGTACTTATTCTGATTCAGTCCCAAGTATTTCCCCTTTCCCCCAAACACCCCTTTCCCTTCCTTCTACTTTTCTGGTCTTTCTATTATTTACTAATGAACATGAGAAAGTTACATTTGATTTCTTTTTATATTTTTTATTCAGAAATTTAAGTCTGATTTCTTACACAAACATTCTCTATTTCATTCTTTTTTCCTCCATTTTCTTCCCCTTTGTTCTTTTCCTTATTTTGGGTTAGCTTTCACATATTCAAGAGAACATTTGACCTTTGGTTTTTTGAGACTGGCTTATTTCACTTAGCATGATATCCTTCAGTTCCATCCATTTGCCAGCTAAAGACATAATGTCATTCTTCCTTCTTGCTGAGTAATACTCCATTGTGTGTACATGCCACATTTTCTTTATCCATTCATCTGTTGAAGGGCACTTTGGTTGGTTCCAGAGCTTAACTATTGTGCATTGTGCTGCTATAAACATTGATGTGGCTCCATCATAGTAGTATGCTGATTTTAGGTCTTTTGTATGTATACTGAGGAGTGGTATAGCTGGGTCAAATGGTGAATCCATTCCTAGTTTTTTAAGGAATCTCCATACTGCTTTCCAGAGTGGTTGTACCAGTTTGCAGTCCCACCAATAATGTATAAGTATACCCTTTTCCCCAAATCCTCACCAACATTTATTGTTGTTAAGAACATATTTTTGTTATGTTAATGAGGGCAAAGTTTTCTCAACGATAGGAAAATAATAATCATAATAGAAAAAAGTGAAAATCTGGATTTCATCAAAATAAGAACTTTAGTTTATCAAATGCATTATTTAGAGAGTGACAAGAAGCCCACAATGTTGAAGAGCAAATGTATAATATACATGTCTGATAAAGGGCCCTTATCCAGAATTTGTAAAGAATTCCTATAAACTAACTTCAAAGGAACACACACACACAAAACACACTTGCATACACACCACAGAGAACTCAACATAGAAATGAGGAAAAACTTGAAAGAGAGAAAAGATGAAATACAAATGGCCAAAGACCCACTGTGTTCAACCTTATTAGTCACTAAGGAAATGCAAACAAAATTACAGTGATATTCCAGTAAATACAGACCAAAATGAACATTTTTCAACTTCTGTGCTGTTTTTTGAACATCTACATGGGAAAATCTAGTGATAACAGCTAATGATTATGCTAGCTGCTATTCTAAGTACTTTTTATATATCAACTCATTCGAACTTTACAAAAGTCCTGTGAGTGTGTGATAGATGAAGAAACGTTCACAGGTGAGGTCAGTGTGGCATGGAGCTACGAAGCAATAAGGTCACACAGCTAGTAAGTGACAGAACTTGAATTCAATTAAACTGAGTCTGGCTCCAGACCTGAATTTTTAAACTACCACTTTTGTAGCTATAGAATTTGAACCTGCCGTTTTACACAGATATTTGATTTATAAAAACAAATCTGGGAGGGTGGGTGAGAAACAGTAGCATAGATACCAAGGGATGGGGTTTTTCAGGAAAAAAGTAATATTGTCAGGTGTTAATTGTCAGTTTGTTAATGTCAAACAGAAGAAGAATTAACCAAAATGATTGATTTGATATTCTTCTTATGAATTTCTATTCCTATTTTCTCAAGCCACATATATGAGTCACTGTTTTTTGTGTAATGTGCCAGGCCTTTGCACACATTCCTTCAGCGCCTTCAGTATATTTGGCAGCTATCACTAACCCATTCATGCCATGGTCACCAACTCTCATACTATATTTTGGCTTTGATTTTTTTTAATTTTATCTAAGACAGAGATAATTTATTCTGCTTCCTCTAAAATTTCCCAAAATATTGTGTCCCATGATGTACATGGAATTAACTCCTGCCATGTATTTATTAGCGTACTACAAGGCCATCTATCGCCACAGATGCCACTTCTGCACAACTAGAACCATCTTTTAAAGTGTCAGGTCACAGACTACATTCATTCCTTTCTTTTTAAAATTTTTATTTATTTACTTATTTTTGTAACCAGGGATTTAACTCAGGGATGCTTAAACACCAAGTCCTACCCCCAGCCCTTTAAAAATTCTTTTTGAAATATTTTGAAATAGGGTCTTGCTAAGTTGCTTAGGACTTTGTTAAATTGCTGAGGCTGACTTTGAACCTGTGATCTGATTCTCCTGCCTCAGCCTCTTGAGCTGCTGGAATTACGGTCATGTATTGCCACCATGCCTGGCTCCTTTCTATGTAAATATTCGTAGTTTTAGTAAAACATTTGTTTGAAAACTTTGTAATACACATAATAGCCATTATAAATAAAATTTCAAGGTAAATATCATCACTATTTTATCTTTGTCATCACCTTGTATCTTGTAGAAGTATTTCCTTAATAACTATTTGTTGCATGAAGCAATGAGGCATAGGATTCTATTAACTAATTACTATTGTCTTAATTTGAATAATGAGCATTTATTAGGACTCTGATTATGAGCTAGTAACAACCTCAGCATAAGAATGACTTTTCTCAGCATTCTTTGCTGAATATGGATGGTATCTTATTATTTTGTTCTTACATCAGCATATTCCTCTAAAATTTTCACCAATTTCAGTAATTCTGTAATAATTATTGTTCACCTGTGGCTTCATTCTTTCAGCAATCCTTCCAGAGCCTCAAAGAGCACACTCTTTATTCTCAAGGACCAGTTTTTTTTTATATATATTGTCACAGGACCACAAAACTAATTTCAGAGAACCTATTTGTGAACTTACAGAATGTATTAACGTAGGTGCTCACTTGCTTAATATCTGTATTCCCCATCAAAATAGAAACTACATGAGCAATCATGTCTATTTCTGATCACCATTACATGAACCAGCCAACACAATTTCACTGCATAAAGTGTTCAGTATATGAATCATTAAAATTAATTTCAATGAGAGTTAATCTGATCAAGGTGGGAACATAGGTATTTATTTATGCTGCTGAAAACACTTATAATATCATCAACCCAAGAAAATGTTAACAGCAAAACAATTTTTTTCTCATTGAATCAAAATCAGAAAGTTACAAGCTAAAATAAATTCTGGCTTTTTCTTTGTTGTACTAGTTCCTTACAAACATTTCTCCAAATGGTCTTACAAGTTGGGAACCAAAAGCTTTGAAAATTAAATAATCACCTTGTGACATGCTGCACTGGGGTTCACTTGTTGTTAAATCCCTTAATGACTCATTTACTTGCTTGCCAGGTGCGTGTTTCAAAGCTATCCAAGGAGTGATTTACAGATAACATGAGATTTAGTGTTCACTAAACTAAAGGAGACAGTTTTGAAAATAAAATTTGAGACTCCTTTTTCCTTCCATAGTTCCTGTTTCTGTATCCAAGGCCATTTAAGTAAACATCTAAAACTGGTTTTTGTACTGGTAAGAGAATCTTGAATGTTATTTACATACTTACTGTTCACATACTGCTGTGCTGGTAATAGCAAATGCAGAGTTTATTCAAACAGTTGTCTTTAAAACACATATGTGAGGTCAAAGAATGTCCAGGTGCTTCTGAGCCTTTTAGCAGACACAAATACACACAAAATGAAAATTGGAGTTGGATTCCTGAAATACCCTTGGGCTATGTAATGCTAAATTATACCTGAAAATTCATTCTATTCAACTCAGCAGGCTGAAGTAGCTCATCAATGTGATAATTATAACTAAATATGAATAGAAAGGGAATTAGGAGGACAGGACTGCTGCGCATACTAGTTTTTTAGACAGGATGGAATGAATTCTATTAATTCATACTAAAGATATTTTATGCACATTTAACATTGAAAATGATTAGGCATTTTGGAGCAAAATTTTTGAAATTTTTATTAGAAACAAAAGTATACTATATGTCATCCATAAATAGAAATTGATATTTAGCTAGCATTTTTTAAAAATCCATAATGAATCACAAATCTTAGTATTGGTCTTTGTCCATTTTAAAATCATGATCAAATCATCTTAATGTCTAGCCCACTATTTTCTTGATTCTATGTGTTTATGTCTGTGTATGAGTGTGTTTCTGACATAGTTTTATCTATTTTTAATTGGCAATTCTCTCCAGTTCATTCTAATCTACTTGACTTTTGCCTTGGAAGAACATTTTCCAAGTACCGCTTGGACCTTAGGTTGGTACAAATACATAATTTCAATAGGCTTTATGCATTGATTGGGCTTCAATTCTGCCATTCCTTGTCTGTCTTCAGTATGGTGACATGTGCACCTCCAGAATTCTTCATTTGGTACACTAAGATGGGTGACGATCAAAATACAGTCCAGATTGACATTCCACATATCAAATTTATTCTCCCATTGTCTCACACTTCAAAAATCATGTTTGCCAAAAAAACCGTTAACAGCCTCAGTAATTCAAACTGAATTAAAATCCTAGGCAGTATTTTTTTCTTCTGTTTTCTAAATATGGTTTCCTTGGCATTTACTTGTTCAATAGTGAGATAATGGTCTCAGAAGTTAGATGTGGCTTTTGTAGCTCATAAACTTACTCATGCAAGCTCTGCTTCTTGCTAGCCTTGCAAACGTGACACTTGAGCCTCAGTTCCTTTATCTGTAAAACGAGATAATGACTCACACACTTAGCTGCTTTAAAATTAAAGTAACATAAATAAGATCCCCAACACAGAGTAAACACTCCATGCTTACGATTCCATTCAGCTTCTGTAATTAATTGGTGAACTATTTTAATTAAATATCTTGTATGTTAATCTATCTTACATGATAAAGCTCAAATTGGTGTACTCTGAAGACAATTATGATAAATTTTAATATATGATCCCAACCATAATAATAGACACTCCTTAATACAGAAAATATGAGGCATCTTACCACAGAGAGCTAAATCCTACAGCTCATCCTTTTCACCATCACCTTTATTAGCTGCCTCATAACAATAAGAACCTGAGAAGACCTGCCCCCTATTCATCACCAACTACTATATGTGTATATATATAAATATATATATGTATATGTTATATAGTATACATTCTACTTTAGAATTTAGTGTACAGATATCCTTTGGTATCCACAAGGGATTGATTCCAGATCCCCCCATGGATTAGACAATCTATGATGTCTACGATGTCAAGCCCTTCATATAAAATGCTGTAATGTAGACATATAGCCTACACATCACCTCCTGTATATTTTAAATCATCCTTAGATTACTTGTAATACACAATACAATGTGAATGCTATATAAATATTCTATATTATTTCAGGAGTAATAACAAAAATACCTGTACACAATTTTTTTTCAAATATTTTTGATCCATGGTCAGTTCAATCTGCCAATGTCAAACTAGCAAATGTGGTAGGCTGACATAAAACATGGCTCAAGGAAAAAAAATAGAATAGGAAGATGAAACCAGATGCTTTAGTTCAGAGTGTATAGTAAGTTTGGGGGAAGATGTTAAGAATGAGCCAAAAATAGGTAAAGGAGAATTCTGGGAAGTCAGCAGTATGTGCAATAGAGTCTTCAGGACTTATGTCTTCACAGAGTACCACTACATTTTGTCTTCCTCTGCCTTGGGGGTTACTTGCTGGTCTCCAACATTGTCCTGAATTCTCTATGGTTAAGAGTCTTTTCCATACTTACAATATAGTAAGGGGGACATTATAAGTAAATAAGTTAAAATGTGATATGTTGGATGATGATAAAATATTATCAAAAAATAATTCAAATTATAGAAAAGAGGAATTTTGGGTAGTGATTGGAAGGCATATTATTAAGTTCCCTTTTATTGAGATATAATTTATGTCAGTCACAGGTCCTGAGGAGAACAAGCGGCAAATACATGCCAATCATCATACAGAACATTTTATCCCCCCAAATATTCCCATGTGTCTCCCCAACACACACTGTTAATATATATAAATATAAACAATTAAATATATATTTGTCACTATAAAATTTTAAAAAAAGAATATTCTACAGCCACCATCTGGCCACTGATTATGACTTATTTTTCCAAACACCCCAGGACCTCATCTACTAAGGTAGCTCTGCAACTCACCTTTCTGTGGCTTTTAATATAAATATATATAGAAATATAGATAGATGATAGATGATAGATACAGATAAATATATGATAAAGTCTATGCATTTATTTTGTAAATTTATTTTGTAAATTAATTTGTAAATTCTGTTATAGTAAAATTCTATACATGTTATCTAACATGTACTATGTTATCAAGGGCCTTTTAATTTCTCACCATTATTCTCTATAAATGTATCTTCATCCCTTCATCTTAGGAATGAAGGTTAAGTTGTGGGCTACTGAGGAAGTGTTCTTCATAACTAAAATTTTTCTGTGAGGCATGGCACAGCAAATCCTAACACAGCAAGTGCCCTCTATCCACTTGGACTACTATAACAAAATACCCCAGACAGGGTGACTTATAAACAACAGAAAGTTATTTCTTACCGTTCTAGAGGCTAGGATATCCAAGATCAAGGTCCTGAAGATTCAGTGCCTGGTGAAGGATTGCTTTGGGGGTCAGAGAAGGCAAATTCTTGCTATGCCATCACATGGTAAAAGGGCAAGGGATCTCTCCAGATATTTTTAATAAGAGCACTAATCCCATTTGTGAAGCTTCTTCCCTCATGATCTAAACACATCTCAAAAGTCTCACCTCCAGCCAGGTGTGGTGGCACATGCCTGTAATTCCAGTGTCGAGAGTAGCTGAGGCAGGAGAATCACAAGTTCAAAGCCAGCCTAAGCAATTTAGTGAGGCCATAATCAGCTTAGCAAGACCCTGTCTCAAAAAAAAATATATATATATATAGGAAATATATATACATATAATATATAGGAAAAAATTATATATATATATATATATATATATATATATATATATATATATGACTGGGGAAGTAGCTCAGTGGTTAAGCATGCCTGAGTTCAATGACATTTTCCAATAAATTAATTAATTAATAAATAATAGCTCCACCTCCAAATGGAGGGGGATGAGGTTTCAACATATGAATATGAATTTGGGTGTTCACAATCTTTCATACCATAGAAATGCACCGCCAATAAGCTCTATCATTGTGTTCATATGTCTGTGAGGTAATTTTTACAGATAATAGTACATTTTATGGGGCTATCACCCTAAAAGGACTTTTGTGCTTCTTTGGTCTAGAGTCAATTTTCCTTAGGTAGCGCTTAGCCAGCATTTGTTTAAAATATGTTGAAAGATGTATAGTATTTACATGCTTACACGGATATAAATAATTTACCTTTTTTTCCCTCTGGGAATTGAATCTGGGTTGCTCTACTACTGAGCCATATGCCATCCTTATTTATTTTATGTATTTTTTGTTTTAAAGAGTCTCTCACAAAATTGCCTTGAATTTAGAATCCTCTTGTTTCAGCATCCCTAGTCTGGTATTACAGGTGTGTGACCCTACACCACCTGCATAATTTTAACTATATTCTAAAAATTTCAAGATTACTTACAAATGCTTAGTTTATCCCTGTCAACTCTTACATAAACATTAAAAAATATTTGGATCCCCCCAAAAGGGTAGAATTCAAGTCTGGTGTAGTGGCACATACCTGTAATTCCAGCAACTTGGGAGGCTGAAGCAGGAGAATGGCAAGTTCAAGGCCAGCCTTGGCTACTTAGGGAGATTTTTGTCTCAAAATAAAAACTAAAAAGGGCTGGAGTGTGGCATGATAGTCAAGTGCCCCTGGGTTCAGTCCCCTGTGCCCTATCCCCTAAAGAGGATAGAATTCTATTGTCCTCAAAACACCATAAATTAATCCAAATATAAATGGGAAAAACAAGACAACTAAGAAGATAAAGCTAAGTCTAAATAATGGTATTTAGGCTTAAAAAAACAAAGAGAGATGAAACTCAAACACTATTTAATGGAAACCATGCAAAGGGAAGCAACAAAAGAGAAAATGATCAAAACAATCACCTCTGAGGAGATTCAATGAAAATAAGATCAACTGTAACAGGAGCTATAAAGAAGAAACACTTTAGATTTGTTTAATATTTGTAAGTATTAAATATTTGAAAAACTTAATGATTTCTAAGATTTCTTTGATATTGTAGTATTAGGACCTGGGTTAAATCCAAGAAATGAATAAAGATTTTATAATTAAATCCAATTACAGTTTTAAAAATTTAAGAAAACATTTTCCAGATACATTTAAAAATTTAATGAACAAAACCAAGGAGTAAAGAATTTGTATTTCACTTTCAGCAATAGTGAAGGGTAAAAGAGCATTATTCTGAAAATTATTATTTTCCTCTAACTTAAGCCAACATAAGAAAGCTGTATTTCCTCCAATTCAAAAGAGAACAATACTAAATATAGGGAATAAACAAAATAATCAGATGCTAATTGAAATGTCAACAAGGCTATATTATTAATATGATAGGCAATAAATATTTAGTTTATTGTTAGATTATCTACTAATAAGAGGCACTTGACTTTGGGTGAATAGATATAGATAGGTTCAATCCTAGGTCATTTGGCAAGAAAGCAAGTAACTTAATATAAATATATGCAGAAACTCTGTATATGTATATTTTAATTGTTGAAAAGTTGAATTAATGATTGTTCTATAGTTGAAAATTGTTATCCCTAAAATGGCTTGAAGTTGATGTCAAAAATTTACAGGAATCTTACTGGCAAGGAGATATTTTCATAAAGATGGATGCATTCCTATCTATGAGGAGGAAGGGCAAGGTTCACAGGGCAGCTGGCATGATAATGAGGGACAAGTAAGAGAAGGTTCATACCTGTTCACACTAGTGTTAAGTGATGAGTGACCTATGAGAAAGGTTAACTGTGGGTAAATGTCAAAATCTGAGAAAATCTGACCAAAGGAGAGTTGACACATCATTCATATCACCTAAGAAAATCATTTTCAACTTGGTATGTTCTAAGGGAAAATCTTTGGGCTAACTTCAGAGACTCTCCAATTTATGTCCCTGCTGAAAGTACCTGATAGAAGTTGCTTAAGTCATGCACATCAGTCCCCTTCAGTTTCCATCAGCAGCAAACTTGTAGGAGCCATCTGTTTTATACCAGACAACTATCCGCAAATGAGGAATCTGGGCACCATAACTGCTATATCATTTCAGCTTTCATATTTCCTTATTCTAATAATTCTCCAAAATATAGGTATCAGTTTAAATTTAATATTTATGTATTCTCTATATACTATATCTTAGTAAGATTTTTAAAGTTTTATGAAAATCACGATATTTCATTTTAAAACTATGTGTGTCAGGGCTCTGGGTTGGCTAGTAATTTGATGGTTTAGGTGTTCTGGAAATATTTGTTTACTGTTTTATTTGAAGATAATGTTGAGGGCTGGGGTGGGGAGTAGCAGCAGACAAGGATGTATGGAAGAGGAGTCACTGTACCTTCAGATCTGAGCAGATCTGTTGTCTCAGTCCATCCGCTCTGGTTCTGAACATGGATGTCCCTGCCAGCAAGCTGAGACCCCTGCAGTGAATTGTAGTTACCCCTCTTGGAAGGTAGCTTAGCATCTTAGCTATTATTCACTATGATCTTTGTGGTGTTTCATCTCCTATTTTCAACAGTTGCTGAAAGTGTCCCTTTGACCTCACATGGCATGTTTATTACACTGGCTCTAGAGAACAGTCAGCTTGACTTGAAGTAGGGCATCTTACTGTAAGACCTTCATCTACACACTTAACCCCTCGGTCTCACTTTACTGAAATGTAAAATGAGGATGAGGATTTGAAAATGCAGGCAATGATACAGATACATACTTATATGACAGGATTGTTTTTAGTGTCCATGAAGATAGTGCATACAAAACTTGGAGTCTAGCACTTAATGAGTGTTCTACCAACATTAGGGCTTATTAAAGAACACAGTATTCACTCCATGTGTTGAGTTTAACCAAACATGATTTCCTTGGTTTCTGTACTTTGATTTTTTCTGTACTTTACCAAACATGATTTCCTTGATTTCTGTACTTGATTTTTTCTGTAGAGTCCCTTTTACACAAGTCTCCCTCAGAAGCTACCAAGAGCACTGCCATTTAATTCAGTCCTAAAAAATCATAGAAGCCTAATTCCCAATAAACTGTTCTCAACACAACTCTAAGTCATGCAGTATCCCCGACCCTAAGCTAAGCTATACTTGGTCCTCATTAGGCCAAAAATTTCCTATTTCTAAACCTGGGATAAGAACACCTAAGTATTAGAATTTTTTAGAAGATTATGGCAATTATATGAAATGCAATGTGATGTATATTATTTAGCAATTAGCACAGATCTTCATGCATAGT
Source organism: Aplodontia rufa (assembly GCA_004027875.1). NCBI lineage: Eukaryota > Metazoa > Chordata > Mammalia > Rodentia > Aplodontiidae > Aplodontia > Aplodontia rufa. Next base: position 1,287 of record PVKS010011444.1, on the reverse strand, counting down.
CTCTCTCTTCCTCTCTCTCTCTCTCACACACACATGCTTACTCTTTTCTCCTGCCTGCCTTCCTTCCTTCCTTCCTTTCCTATGTGTTATTCTATTACTATTAAAAGGTCAAGAGCTACTACTACTAACTGGTTCCTTCAACATAAAAAGGGAAAATAATGATAAAATCATTTGATTTTTAGACAAAAACTCATTCATCCCTGTGTATCAGCACTCACTGGTTTTGAGTTTTAAATGTGAGGTGTAAAGATGGATTCTACTGAAGGAGACCCAGACAGCAGGGAGTAGATAGGGAGGTAACTTGTTAGGTAAGCAATGCATCTTTTGTCCGCTGACATGAGAGGCATAAAGCTGAATTTGAAGACAACACTCTAGCCCATTCAGGTTTCTTAAGAGGGTAGGAATAAAGAAGCCAGAGTGCCTGACATGTCCGCTCTGTTCCACTGCTTTCTGACCATTAAGTCTGTATTCATCCTCCCCACTCTTCTCACAGGGTTCCCACAATCCGCATTTCCCAAGGCCCTCAGCCACCACCTCTACCTGCATCTCACCTGCCTACTGTCCTTCAGCTGGTGCTCATGAACTTGTCCTTTATCCTGGAGGTATATTTGAAGTCCTCAATTTCAGTGGCCTAAAGATTTCCAGAATTTAAGCTATGAGGTCCCAAATACGAGGGTCAGGAGTAGAAGCTAAATGTACCCTGAGGTGAGGAAAGTAATGTAAAAAAGGATTAAGGTGTAAATTTCTTTAGGAGCCTGAACAAGTAAACCCCAGTACAAGGTTCAGACATGGATGAGCCAGGCTATTTGTTTTAGCATGTATCTGTGTACATGTGGTGATGGGTAGTGCTGGGGATTGGTGTACATGTGAAAGAAGTTACTGAAAGGGTTACATGTTGTTTGTAAAAGTTGTTCAGATTGATATTAATTATAGATGATACAGAACTGAAACATGAAAAGAGGAAAATTTATAAATCTGATTATATATAATCATATAACATGCTAAAATTAATGGTATTTTGTTTTTGTGTCTGTAGACTATTATTCCCTAATAATCATCAACACAGTTTATTCCTGTCATGTGTCAGACAAATTCTGATTTACTGTTGTTGGATTGCAATAGTTTCTATGGTTTGTTGGTTTTATGGTGTCTTGTCCAAGAAAATAACAAATAACTTTTGTAAAGGAGACATTGCTTATTCCCTATAAATGTTTTTCAGTGAATTTAAAATGCATCTTCATCCCTGTGACTATATATAATTTCATTCAAATCAGAGAACTCATTAAA
>PVKS010011443.1:0-56700 GCA_004027875.1 Aplodontia rufa | reverse complement strand
AAAAAAAAAAAAAAAAAGGAAATGTATTCTGGTGTAATCTCCAGACTTACGGATTTTGGTACCTGATTTCTTAGAAGATGCCTTTTAGGAAGGACTGAAGGGTAACTATTGTATGCTACTTTACATCCCCTCCTGACCCAGCCTGTTTGCCTTTCTTCTACCTGGCATCTTCTGGCTTCTCTGCCCTGAGCATTTACTCTCTGGGATCCCATCCTTTCTTAAAGAATTTATGATGATTGCTTCTGAACTTATATTTATAGCCCTATAATTATAATCTTATAACCTCTCACCTGTAATCACTTGTTAACTACAAGATTGTTACAAGGAACCAACAATTTAAAAATATTTTTAAAAGGCAGGACTGTTGCTTTTGAGTTCATGTTAGCTTTGGAAATTAGGTCTAAATTATGTGTTAGATTATAAATGAGCTTGGTGTCATCTGGCTTGCATGATGAGTCTTTTTTTTTTTAAGATATTAGATCCATAATTGTTCAAAAATAATTGTCATTTTATTTTCACTATAATATGGTTCTTAATTGTAACACTAATGAACACTAAGGACACTTTGAACATTCACTTATGTAAAGTGATTTGATGAATTGAAATAAGGTGACATGTGATGGATTTAGTAGAAGTTTAGATCCTATTTACATTTCAGTAGTATTTTATGGTTGACTGTAGAGAACTTTTTAGATAGGGTTTCTTGGTAAATTAAAGGCATTAGGGGGATGATTATGAAATAATTGATTTAAAAGTATGCAATATTGTTTTTCACTGAACTTAAGCTTGTATGGTTCAATTTAAAACCTAATTCAATACATTTTAGATTTTATATTTCCCTGAACCTCTGTTGGTGCATTAATTTTGTCATGCTTGTCATTCTAATCTAATGATGATTTAATGTTTGCAAACCTGAAAAATTTCTGTGCAAGGAGTTCTGTGTTTTTAATCAATGAAGATTGAAATTTGGCAACTGAGATGATAAAAAATGAAAAATTTTAAAAAGAAAATGAAAATAATGATTATACTTTAAAGGCATTTTTATTAATATTCTTGGCTACCAACCATGTAATACTTTTTTCGTTTTGTGTAGTATTTTGAAGGTGACTGAACCTTAAAAGAAGTAATTACTGCTAAATTGTGAAGAATTTAAATTAGAATATTATCTTTGCTCTCACCCTCTTTCCCCTTTCCATGAAACCTGTGGTTTAGACTTTTCAGCAAGAGCCGGGACAATTCCAGACTGCTCTTAAAAAAAATCATCTACCTTCCCATGAACTTGCATAGAAAATAAAGATATACGTTAATGAAAGTATCTTTACCTCATTGTGCCTTATTATTTCATTGAGAAAGAATATAGGACTTAGAATGTCAAGTGGATTGGTGGGTGCTCTACCTAAGGGGCAGCATTCTTAGTCACCCAGGAGAGCCTGGTCAGCTTTAGATGGCTGCTCCTACCGAATGATCCCACGACAATGAAAGATTATCAGTACAATCCTTAAAATCATTAGAGGGCATTCTATAGTCTTTAAATATCATTGCCTAGTGCCCTTCAGGAATGAAGGAAGATACTCCAATGCAAAAATATGTTGGAAAACATGACTGAGTGGATAAGTAAGATTTTTTTTTTAATAGAAAAAGTCTTCTAATGTTGTTATTTCCCAGACTTGGGTAGATATTGAGGTTGTAGGATAAAAGATGGTGATTATTTTCAAGGTTGAAATTTTAATTTTTATGAAGAATATTTTAGCATAGTATCACAACTGTTTTATAGTATATGAAAAGCCAAAACTTATTTATTTATTTATTAAAGACAGAGGGATAGCAAAAGAGAGAGAATCAGTTTTTATTTAGTTTTTTTTTTTTAAGTTTTTCACTTGACCTTCGTTTCTCTGACACTTCCTTGTATATGTGGTGCTAGGGTTTGAACCTGTGTCCTCACACGTGCTCAATTTACAAAAGCTAAATTATAGAACCAACCCAGATGCCCCTCACTGGATGAATGGATACAAAAACTGTGGTACATATATACTGCAACCACTGCTCTAGTCCCCAAACTTACTTTAAATGATAGGAAAATTTAGAAAACATGTAATTTCCTAGTAGATGTCAGCAGTCAAAAGTGGATAGGTTTAAGGAGAACAACAACAATAAAATATTCAGAGGGCTTAGTTTGAGCTTTGACAGAAAGAAAGTTCTGCCTTCTGTAGGACTGTACTTACTAGTGAAGAAAGAAATGGCATGACTGACATCTCTGAAAGGTAATGGTGGCTGTGAGAATGCTCCTTATGCATGTGAGACAGTTTCTTTGTATTCTCCTTGAATCTTCTCAGTTCTAAGACATTGTCACCTTTTTGAACCATGGTGTTATGATTGATCATGTGAAGTCAGCCTATCTGAATTCAAATTACTACTCTGCTGCTTGGTGGCTTTGCAGTTTGGGACATCATTTAATTTTTTCTGTTTATATGGAAAATTATAATAGTATGGAGAGATGAAAAGTGCATACTTGTTAATGATTAATACAGTTACTATATTTTGTGTTTTTAGCATAATACTTTATATTTTTGTTTCCAGGACTACCTGTGAAAATTGGAACTGTACAATGAGTGAGCTGCTTTTGCTTTCTGTCAGTTAGTGTTCTACTCACCCTTCCTGTTCCCTCATTCTTTTTTGATCTTTCCTTTTTACCCCAGTGAGGCTTTTCCTTCACTTCAAAGCTAATTTCTTCCTAGAAGCCTGTTCTCACATACCACAGATGACTTATAGATTGGAAGAGAGGTGGGAAACATGTTTACTTGCAAAGCCACACAAATAACCTGTCTATATCCAAACTATTAAAAAGTCAATTTCCCCCCCTACTCCAAAGCAGGAAAAAGTTCTGGGGTTATATCTTTAACATGTAATTAAGAGAGTGTGAAACAATTTATGTCCTATATAGTAACACTGAGAGCACTTAATCAGCACTGACAAAAAAAATATTTCACCATGTGATAGGTAGTATTCTGCTAATTAGCAGTTTATTTAGCTACAGAATGAACCGTGTCAGTGTGGAAGGTAGCAGTACTTAGTTTTTATAATTTTAGAATAGGAAGAAGACAAAAATACTCAACAGATAATGGTAGCTTGAAAACTATGTCAAATATATTAAAATTTGAAATAGTTGAATGCTCGGATCCAAATTCAGGAGTAATTAACCAAAATAGTTGACAGATGTCAGCCATACTAATAAAATTTGTGTACCCTGAATATTTTTCAGCTTGTAATTAACTGCACAGATGATGTGATCTGATTTTGTCACTAACTGCTTATTAATGAAGGAGATGATGACTAGTTACAAAATCCATAATGCTAGCTGAATACCAAGTTTAAATATTTCCCATAGATCTGGCACAAATAGAAGCTTCACAAGCCTACATTCTGGTTTGATCTGTGCTGACTCTCTTCATCTGTAATTGCCAAGGGGAAGCAGATTTTGTTAAATTCAGTTCTGGTTGACCTTGTTAGGTGGGTAATGTTACTTTATTTGGTGGTCAACAAGCATGATGGCTCTCTTTTTTAGATCTTTTATTAAAAGTTTATTGTTGTCAGACTTATGATGTCACCATTGAAAGTTCCGTAATAAAGTACAAACTGGTAATTTCAAGTTCAATTAAAGCTAAGCAGAACATGGTTTGCCAGAACGACTTGAAGAGTTGAGTGCAGAATACTATTAACAGAAATGGTTTAATAATGGAAGAGCATCATTCATTATCATCTAGAGTGGCATTTGCTTTAATAGAAAAGAGAAGTGCTATTCAGGTAGCTGATGAACTTAGGCATAAATGATAGATGGTATCAGAACGTGTACTCACAAGTTTTTTTTTAAAGTGAGGGGGACAGTGATATATATATATATATGTGTGTGTGTGTGTGTACATATGTGTATATATATAGAGAGAGATGGTGAGGGGGAGAATCACTTTTGTTCAGTTTTTTCATGTGGCTTTCGTTGTTCTATGACTTCATTGTGTACGTGGTGCTGGGATTTGAAATCGTGTTCTCATGCATGCCAGGCAAGCACCGTAACCACCCAGCCACCGCTCCAGCCCCTGTACTCACAAGTTTTGAGGAGCCACCATTTCTGAGAGCTTCTTATAGGTGAGACACTAATCTAAGTGCTTGGGGTAGAGCAATGAGCCAAATTGTTCAGCATTTCTCGAAAGTTTATACCCTATGAATTGATAGTCAAACCAACCATTCTAAGTGTGGTAGATGTTCTGAAGAGTAGGAAGCTTTTATTGTCACTGTTGCTGGAGGTCAAGAAAGGGTTCCTTGAAGATGGAATGCTTAAACTGAGATCTGAAGTAGAGCAGGTGAAAGATGGGCCCTTTTTCTGTCTCTAGGATGTGCAGATAGAGCAATAGCTGGTGCAAAGGCCCTATGGTGCTGAACATGGTAGATTTCGACACCTAATGGATGGCTAGTGAGGGGGTGTGAAGTTTCAGAGGATTCTGGAGAATTAACTAAGAGCCAGAACTTGCAGGCTCTGAAAGATGTTTTTATGCTACGAGTAGAGAGAACCATTGAAGAGGTTCAGGAAGGAGGCGAAATGATCAAATTTCAGTTTTTTTTTTTTTTTTTTTTAAGAGAGACAGGAGAAAGAGAGAACCAGCTTTTATTTAGTTTTTCATTTGGCTTTTGTTGCTTAGATGCTTCGTTGTGTATGTGGTGCTGGGGTACGAACCTGCATCCCTAGGCATGCGAGGCAAGTGCCGAAACTGCTGAGTCAACAAATTTCAGTTTCGATGAAATATTTTCAATGGCTGCCATCAGGAAATGAACCGAAGTAAGCCAAACTAGATTTGAGCGAGAGGAGTTAGGAAGCAGTTACAGTTGTCTTGACGATAAGCATGGAAGCCTGACGAGAAGCATGTGCAGTCCTAGGAGGCCACAGTGCCGTCTTCCCACCCGTGCCTGCTCACTCACTCTCCCTCTGATATACTGTTGTGGTGAATTTCTCTTTGGAGAAAAACCTTTAACCTGCATTTTTCTTCTTTTTCCTACTTTTCCCCCTGGAAAGGACTGGTTATATTCTGTTCTCATTTATAAGACAGATGAATGGTTTCTGCCTCCTGAACTCAGGTCCCCAGCTTTTAGCTTCTTTCCTTGGAAGGCAGAAAATCTTTAATAAGTGGCAGGCAGCAAACCTTTAATGGAATCATATAATTTGTCAAATTTGGGGGAAATTTTAGCAATTACTTCATTGAATAGTTTTTCAGCCTTGCACACACTCCTCCTCTCTCGTCTTCTGGATTCAGATGTCCTCAGTGTTAGAACTTTTGTTTTAGTGTCACAGATTCCCAAGGTTCTGCTGGTTTTAAGACTCTTCTCTCCGTGTTGGACAAAATGGATGCTTCTGTTGGGCTGTCCTTGTGCTCATTGATTCTTCCCTTTGTCCTCTCCACGCTGGCATGGAACCCATCCACTGAGGGTTTTTTTTTTTTTTCCTTTCCTTCTTCTTGTTTTTTCTTCAGTTCTGTAATTTTCCTTTTGCTTTTTAAAAATTTCTGTTTCTTTGCTTTATTGCATTTGTTTCAACTGTTTTTATAAGACTATTGTATGATGGTTGGTTTAAAATTCTTATTGGATAATTCTGACACCTCTCATCTTGGTGTTAGCATCTCTTAACATCTTTTCTCATTTAAGTTGAGATGTTTTACTGGTTCTTGATTTGACAGGTGTTTTTAAAATTATGCCTTAGATGTTTTGGATATTATTTTGTAGGACTTTGTATCTTATTTAAACCTTATTTTTGACAGACTTTCTCAGAAAGTATACATGCTAGGAAATGGGGTACCCTCACCTTACTGCCAGGTTTAGGGTAGGGGAGTGCACAGTTCCCACTTAGCCTTTATTGACACCCAGGGGACCAGGGCTGTTCTGTTGCTTAGTGTCAGTATGATCTTAAGTTCCCCACTAGGTCTACTGACACTTTCTTGGTTTGGAGAGGAGGGTCACCTTTTTATTGCTTCCCCACTGCCCATTAGGTTTCCCTAATACTTCCTTGGCTTGGGAAGGAGGGTTACTTAGTTACTGCTCTCCACACAGCTTCACTGACATTGTAGAGTAAGGAGGCCTCTTACTACTGGATGGTAGCGAAAGTCCTAATTCTTTACCTATTCTCATTTGATGCTGCCTTGATGGGGATGGAGAAATGTGCCTTGTACCATTGTGGGTGAGTGACCTCCATTGACATCATGTAGGGGGAGACTGGAATTTGATACAGCTAGATGGTGTTGAGAGTCCCAACTCTACTCTCTTCTCTGATATCCCTCTAGAGGGATAGAAAGAGTCAGTGGCTCAATAAAGCCAGGCAAGGGTGGGAGTCTAGGTCACCCTCTTGGCTTCTACTAATAGGATGTGGTTTCTACCAACTCACCCCATCCTGTCCCATGAGTGAAGGAAAGTAGTTATTGTCTGAAAAATTTTTTTTCCTATTGGTCTTGGGAGGTTGCCGCTTTCTTGATCCTTTGATTATAGAGAGCAAATTTTTCCAGGATACTTTTTTTTGTCTATTCCTGTCTGTTCCATTTGGCTTTCCTATGTTGCTGTTTTTCCAGCATCCAGTCTGTGATGAAGGCAAAAGAATATTCAGGGAATATGCTTTTGTGTCATTAATTTGGGTCCTGAGGACCCTAGTCAATCTGATTTCTCTTCACCTTGAAAAATTTATATGGAATGTTCAATGATTTTAGCTGCACTTAGCAAGAGGAAGAGAGAGAAATGCCCACTCTATTTTGGAGTCAGATTCAGGAAGTTGTTTTTTGTTTGTTTTGTTTTTGTTGTTTTTTTAAAGAAAGAAAGAATCAACTTTATTATTTTTCATCTCATTTTTTGTTGTTCCAACACTTAGTTGTGTATTTGGTACTGAATTCGAACTTAGGTCATTGTGTGTGCCAGGCATATGCTCTGGTGCTGAGCCACCTCTCCAGTCCCAGGAAGGTGTTTTTAATGATCATCTTTTTCTTAGAGGAAAATAATATTCAGCAAGTTTAACTTGTACATATTTTATATCTGTTTGTATTTTTTTAGAATTTTTAATAACCTTGGTATAAATCTTAATTTTGATAATCACAGTATTAATTACTGTAACTCACTGAACACCTGCTACATGCTTGGCATGTGGTATGCTCTAATTCTCACAGAAACCTGCTTGTGAGGTTGTATTATCTCCATTCTGTGACTGAAGAACCTGAGGTTAATGGAAGTACATTAACTTAGCCTAGTTACAAAGTTAAGAAAAAAATTGAGAATTATATAATTCTAAAGTATTTTTACTTTGCCTTTTCCATACAGTTACAGATAGTTGGACAAAATCTTAAAGTTGCCAAATGTTCTATCAGTCCTTTGCACAAAAAATTAAAAATTTCACATTAATATTTTATTTGATATTTGAAGTAAAATCTTAATAAAAGGTGTTATGCATAAAAGTCACTAAACATGCTTTCAGAAACTTTATCATGTTAAGTATTTTGTATCAGTTCAACTCTCATCAAGTTTGTACTGTTAATTTTCTCTAATAGATTCATTACAATGTATTATAAAACAACATTTGTAGAACAAGGTGCTAATGATTTTGAACAGTACTTGTTTTCAAAGAAGATTAAATTATATTCATACTCAACTCCCAAGAAGTAAATAACATAAATCAGTGGCACTACATAGAGTTTTAGTTTAGTTAATATCCCAGGGCATTTTTTTTTTTAGCTACAAGAATTTGTGGATATTAAACTGTACACTCAAGAGGGTTGGCTTATGAGATTTTTGCTTTATCACATATTTATTTGGTTCAAAATCTTTTTCAGACTTTCTAATTGCCTGTTTCATCATTTTAGATACCATGTAATCAACAGAACAACATTCAAGGAAAAGGTTAAAAAAGGATAGATGAGTTTCATGAAGGGAGATTTAATGAAACAGTCTTGACTATGAATACATGAGGATGTGCAATGGACTTTAGGATCCTATTTTTACGCAAAGGACAGATTATAAAGCTCAGAGCTTGAAATATTATTCAAAGCTCTGAGGATTCAGAATAAATTTCATTTAAAAAGTGTTCTCTTAATAGGTTATCAGTCAGTATTATATATATGTATATTACATATTTTTAATGTTAAACATTTTAATATATTAAACATTATACATTAAACTACGTTTGAGGAGTTTTTAAAGACAGAGAAGACCTTAGAAGATGGAAAAGCCTCTCATGTTCTTGGATAAGCAGAAATAATGTCAAAATGATCATACTACCAAAGGCATTGTACAGATTCTCGGCAGTTTCCATCAGAATTTCATTGATGTTCTTCACAGAAATAGAAAAAGCAGTCATAAAATTCATTTAGGAAAATAAGAGACGCAGAATAGCCAAAATAATCCTTAGAAAAGCAAAGCTGGAGACAGCACAATACTGGACCTCAAATTATGCTATAAAGCTATAGTATCAAAAACAGCGTGGTGTTAGCACCAAAAAAGGCATGAAGACAAGTGCAACAGTAGACGACACTGAGACCAAATCACATAAATACAGCCATCCCATACTAGACAAAGTGCCCAAAACATGGAGAAAGATAGCCTCTTTAACAAACGGTGCTTGGAAAACTGGAAATTTATATGTAGTAGAATGAAATTTAACCCCTATGTCTCACCCTGCACAAAACTCAAAGTGGATCAAAGACCTAGGAATTAGACCAGCAACCCAGCACCTGCTAGAAGAAAATACAGAATACAGGAGCAGCACTCCAACAAGTCAGCTCAGGAATTGACTTTCTTAACAAGACTCTTAAAGCACAAGATGTAAAATTAAAAAAAAATGGGGATGTCATCAAATTAAACTGCTTCAAAGCAAACAGGAGCATGAAAAGAGAGACTGCAAAATTGGAGAGAATCTTTGCCACCTGCTCCTCAGGGCACTAATGTCTGTGATATACAAAGAACTCAAAAAACTTAACACCAAAACAAATCACAATAAATGGGCAAAAGGACTAAACGGATACTTCTTAAAAGAAGAAATATAAATGTTCAACAAATATGTGAAAAGATGTTCATCTCTAGCAATTAGAGAAGTGCAAATTAAAACTACATGGAGAATTTCATCTCACTCCAGTGAAAATTGTAATCTTCAAGAATACAGGTAACAATAAAAGGGGGCAAGGATGTGGGGAAAAGGGTACACTCATACATTCTTGGTAGGAAATTGGTATTATCACTCTGAAAAGCGGGAAGGGGATTCCTCAAAAAACCAGGAATGGAACCACCATATGACCCAACTATCCTGCTCTTTGGTATATATCCAAAGGATAAAATCAGCATATTATTGTGATGCAGCCACATCATATTTATAGCAGCACAATTCCCAATACCTAAGCCATGGAGCCAAGCTAGGAGCTACTCAACAGATGAATGGATGAAGAAAATGTGGTATATATATCCAAAGAAGTATTACTTGGCCATAAAGAAGAAGGACTTTATGGCATTTGACAGTGAATGAATGGAACTGGAGACTACATTGCTAAGTGAAATCAGCCAGCCTCAAAAACCAGTCTCAAAAAGTCTAAGGTCGAATGTTTTCTTTGATATGCAAAAGCTAACCGAAAATAGGGGAGTTTAAAAAAAAAGATCATTTAAGTAGGCAAAAGGGAGTGAAGGGAAGGGAGGGAGGGGAAAGGGATAGGGAAAGACAGTAGAATGAATCTGCCCCAGCATTCCTATTCCTGTGTATGTACATGAATATACCACAGTGAATCTCACCAAGTCCATCTATAAGACATATTTAAAAATAGCAGAAAGATCAGTAGAGCAGATTGAAGGGAATAGGGTGAAGGAAGCAAGGGGAAGGGGAAGTACTGGAGACTTAGAACAAATTATATTCCATGCTGTTATAATGGTCAAAATAGATTCTGTTGTCCTATATATAACAAAAGAAATGAAAAAATTCTTAATGAAAAAGGTGAAGAGATTGCGGTAATGATTTTGAGGGAGGATGAGAGAGAACAGAATACAGTTTAGGTGTGTTGACAGAGGAAGGGGAAGAAGGGAGTAGCAGGCCCACTACCAGGAGATTCTGCAGGACAAAAGACCAAACACTAGTTTGCAAGATCACAGACAACCACAAATCAAACCACTGCAATACAAACACAGCACAAGAACCGAGAAACAAATGTCCAACAGACAGACCAAAAACAAAACAAAACAAAACATCACACACACACAGAGGAATAACACCACCAAGAAAAAGGAGTTGGGAGAGTTATGAATTATTACCGCTGAGGTCAGAATATACAGTGGGGGTATATGTTCATCTCTGATATCTGGGTGGAGTCACTTCCAGGGTGAGGTGGCTGGAGGGACTGTTTTGCGTTTTCAGCTGGAAGTCAGATTCCCAAGAGTCCCCCCAATATTCTTCTCTAGTAGAGGAAGTGCAGACTTTCACTGCCCCTGCGTCCTATCAATACAGCCTTTTGGGCTACCTGGGTTGAACCCTTGGGCACTTTAGTGTCTGCCTGCCCAAGCTCTTGCCCCACTTCAGCTGGGGCCCCGGGAGCCATTGGCGGTCTTGTGTATCCTGGAGCACCTGCAAGGGTCTCTTGCTGATCCTAGGGGAGCAGCTGGCTTGAACTGAGACCTTCTGGGATAGCTGTTGTCCCAATCTTCAGTGACCTGAGGCCCCCACCAGTCCTCAAGAGCTGTTGCCTGAAGCAGACTCAGCTTCAGTAAAGGGGGACAGTGGTGAGAAGAAGATACCTGCCCAGCCACACCCATGCCTGGGAAGGTCTCAAATGCAAACTCAAGGGGCATGGAAGCCAAGTCCCACTTGGAGTGCACAGGGCTTGAAGCAGAGGAAAGGGCTGGTCCTGGGGTGCTCCTTCTGTTCATAGGTTGCTGAGGTTGAAGGTAATCTCTGCCCTTCTGAAGGTAAGTTATTCCATTAAATTGAAAGGATTGGAACCTTCCCAAATACTTTTTATGAAGCAGATATAACCCTGACACCAAAACCCAAGATAGACACATCAAGAAAAGAAAACTACAGACCAGTTTCCTTGATGACCATAGACACAGAAATCCTTAATAAAATCCTAGCAAACCGTATCCAAAAACACATCAAAAAGATAATATGTCATGATCACGAGGTCTTCTTTCCTGGAACCCAAGGCTGGTTCAACATACTCAAATCAATAAATGTAATTCATCATTTAAACAGAATTAAAGGTAAAAGTCATACGATCGTCTCAATTGGTGCAGAAAAGGCCTTCAATAAAATTCAACACCCATTTATGCTCAAAATTCTGGAGAAGATAGGGATCAAAGGAAGATACTTAAATTTTTTAAGAGCCATTTATGACAAACCCATAGCCAACATTATGCTTAATACAGAAAGACTGAAAGCCTTCCCAGTGAATTCAGGAACAAGACAAGGATGCCCACTCTCACCACTCTTATTCAATATAGTACTTGAAACCCTGGCCAGAGCTATCAGACAAGAGAAGGAAATAAAAGGAATTTCAATAGGAAAAGAGGAAGGCAAGCTTTCTCTATTTGCTGATGACATGATCCTATACCTAGCAGACGTAAAAGGCTCAATCAGAAGACTTCTAGAACCTATAAATGAATTCGGCAAAGTGGCTGGTTATAAGATCAACACTCATAAATTACTATCTTTCCTTTACTCCAGCAGCAACTGTGCTGAAGAAGAAATCAAGAAATTGTTCCCATTCACAATAACCTCAAAAAGAATAAAATACTTGGGCAGAAATCTGACAAAAGATATAAAGGATCTCTATAATGAAAACTATCAAACATTAAAAAAGAAATTATAGAAGACCTGAGTTAATGGAAAAACATTCCATGTTCTTGGTTAGACAGAATCAGTATAATTAAAATGACCATTCTGCTGAAAGCCCTGTGTAAATTCAATGCAATCCCCATCAAGATACCAATGACTTTCTTCACAGATATAGAGAAAGCAGTTCTCAAATTAATTCGGAATAACAGTAAACCCAGAATAGCCAAAACATTACTAAGCAAGAAAGGGGAAGCAAGAGGTGTCATAATACCTGACCTGAAATTATACTATAGGGCTATAGTAACAATAACAGCATGATATTGGTATCAAAACAGAGATGCTGACCAATGGAACAGAGAACAGACTAGAAGATACCGAGACAAACCCACAAATCTTTAACCATCTGATATTTGACAAAGGGTGCAAAAGTATAGTGTGCAGGAAAAACAGCCTGTTCAACAAATGGTGCTGGACGAACTGAACAGCCGTATGCAGACAAATGAAATTAGAACCTTATATCTCACCCTGCACAAAAATCAAACTGAAATGGATCAAAGAGTTAGAAATTCAAACAGAACTATACAATTGCTAAAAGGAAAAATAGGATCATTACCACAACATTGGTGTAGGTACCGCCTTCCTTAACAAGATTCCTATAGAATTAAAGCCAAGAATAAATGAGTGGGATGCCATTAAACTGAAAAACTTCTGCACAGCTAAAGAATTAGTTGAATGTCAAGAGAGAACGTGCAGAATGGGAGAAAAATCTTTGCCTGCTACACCTCTGACAGAGAGCTAATATGTGGAATATACCAAGAACTCAAACTGAACACGAAAACCACAAATAATCCAAGCAGTAAATGGGCTAGGGAGCTAAATAAAAAGTTTTCAATAGAGGAAGTTCAAAAAGCCAAAAAAATATATGAGAAAGTGTACTACATCACTAGCAGTCAGAGAAATGCAAATCAAAACTTCACTGAGGTTCTACCTCGCTGCTGTCAGAATGGCAGAAATGAATATTTACAGTAACAGATGCGGGAGGGATTGTGGGAAGAAAGGAACACTACCACACTGTTTGTAGGACTGCAAGATTGTACAGCCACTCTGGAAAGCAGGGTGGAGACTCTTCAAAAAAGTAGGGTTGGAACCACCTTATGACCCAGTTACCCACTCCTGGGTATTTCCCCAAAAGAGCTAGAGTGGGCATACTACAGACACACAGCTACATCAATGTTTATAGTAGCTCAACTCTCAATAGCTAAACTATGGACCCAACCCAGACGCCCCTCGCTGGACGAGTGGATTAAAAAACTGTGGTATATATACAATGGAGTTCTACTTTGGTATTAGAACGATATCATGGAATTTGCAGCCAAGTGGATGGAGATGGAAAAAAAGTATTCTGAGTGAAATATCTCAAAATCAGAGACTTAAGGGCTGAATGTTTTCTCTTATATGTGGAAGCTACTGTAAAATCTGAAACAGATTGAAAGTTAGCTAAGCTCAAAAAATAAACTCAACATAGGTGAATTTTCACATAATCAGGGGGGACCATAACAATGAAGCTGGGGGGAGAAAGAAGGGAGGCAGGGAGGGAAGCAATAGGGGGGTTATCAATGCAGCTGGGAACTCTTGACTCCCATGAGAAGCCCAAATATACACAGGCAGGCAGAGAAGGTTAGAAAATTCAAAAATTAACATACATGTATATGCTTATTTCTATCTATAACATAGGGGTAAAGCAGAGGAGGAGACATGGGATTAGTCAAAGGGGAGAATTCCTAGACTGGGATCATCCTTGAAAGGGGGACTGTCCTGCATGACCTGCATTCAGCTTGGGGTGACATCTAGCATCTCAGTCTGATGATTGGGCAGTACTTTTAAATGGAACTGAGAGGCAGTTTTATCCTCTGGACAGTTCTTCTGGAACTGGAGTTCGCATTTGGATTAACTCTTAATCTCTATTAATACAGGTCTGTGAAGTAATCCCATTCATTATTTGATTTTGCTACACTACATGACTGTGATGTAGGAGAAGGAGAAAAAGGAAGTTTTAGGAAATATAGGTTATGTGGATTTGTGTGTGTGTTGAGGCCTTTGCCTTTTTTATCGCACTGCTGACTTTTCTTTGTGACTACTTCCTATCATACATTAACAGCTTCACAGTACACTTGTACTTCTTACATAAACCTGGGCCTAGGGTTAACTGGTAGCTTATTTATTTATATATATCTTTTTATGTAAAGATTTTAGAGCTCCATACAATAAGAATGCATAAATATAATGTACATAAAGAAAAATTAGGTCCCCAACTGAAATTGCTATAGACAGATCATAAAACTTAATTAGGTTTCCAGAGTCTCATCTTTATTGTTCGTTTTACTTTTGCTTGGTTTTTCTTTTAGATTTTCACTTTAAAAAAAATGACCTTCTGTTTTTTTATTTAAATAAATGTGTCTAGATTTTTTCATGCTTCCCCGCATTGTATATGTGTGCATGCACATAAGCATTCAACTGTAGTTCTGTCGCAGTTTCATCCTGCTTACCTGCCTGCCTTCTCCCTCAGACCTCCTCCACCCTCCCTCCCTCCCTTCCCTTCTTCCCTGCTTCTTTCTTCTCTTCTCTTTCTTTCAACAGGGTTTGAACCCAGAGGCATTTAACCCCTGAGCCACATTCCCAGCTTGAGTTTAGTTTTTTTTTTTTAATTTGGAGACAGAGTCTCACTATGTTGTTTAGGGCCTCAGTTAGTTGCTGAGGCTGACTTTGAACTTGTGATCCTCCTGGCTCAGCCACCCAAGCTGCTGGGATTACAGGTGTGCACCACTGTGCCTGCCTGAGATCTTGGTTTCTGTGTCCGTTATCAAGATACAGAATTGTTCCATTACACAAAGGTCCCTGTGTTGTCCCTGCAGAAGCGTTCCCTCTCCAACTTCTAATCCATTACAGTAACAAATTTGCTTTCTGCTTCTATAATTTTGTTACTTCAAAAATGTAGTAGTTATGTACACCATTTGTGTATAGGTCTTTGGACATAGCTTTTCATTTGTCCAGGGTAAATGTCCAAGATTGCAGCTGCTGGATTGTTTAGGAATTGCATGTTTAGTTTTATAAGAAACTGCCAAGTTATTCTCCACGGTGGCTGTACCATTTTACTGTGTCAAATTTCTCTATATTCTTGGCAGCATTGTTAACATGATTTAGACATTCATATAGGTACGTAGTAACATCTGGTTGTGATTTTAATTTCTCTGTAATGGCCATTAATATTAATTAGCTTTTGATGTCCATTCTGATCATGCGCCCATTTTAACTATCATGTTTTCAGAATTTTTCATATTTTTAGATATTTTTTGGATATGTAGGTTGCCACTATGTTTTGCCAGTCTGTGTCTTGTCTTCTCATCCTCCTTTGTCTTCCAGAACAAAAGATTTTAATTTAGTAAACACCAACGTATCAGTTTTTCCTGTATGGATTTGCTTCTAACTTAAAGAACTCTTTACCTCTAGTCCTGCAAATTCTTTTTCTCTTTTATAAAAACTTTATGGCTGTAAGCTTTACATTTTCAGCCCTTGATCCCTTTTAGGTTCATCTTGGTGTAAGAGAGGAGACTTAGCCTGAGGTTCTTTTTTATTTTATTTTATTTATTTAATGTAATGAATGGATCTCAGATTGCTCTAGCATTATGTGTTGAGAAGCCTGTTCATTTACATTTCTTTTTTACCTTTGTAAAAACTTATCTGGGTATATAGTATTGTGTATTTTGAGATTCTCTACTGTGTTTCATTAATCTGTGTCACTTCACCAGTACCACATAATCTTGATTATTGTACCTAGATAATGGGTCTTGACAATGGATAGAGTGATTCTTCTCACTTTATTTTTCCATGTTAAAAGATTGCTTTAGCTATTCTAGATTCTTTACTTTTTCATGTAAATTTTTAAGTAGTGTCGTATCTCCAAAAATCCATGCTAGCATTTTAATAGGAAGTGTAGTAGATCATTGGGTCAATTTGGAAAAGAATTAGCTCTTTCCCCCCACGTTTTTTATTGGTGCATTGTAGTTGTACATGATGATGGGGTTGCTGTTGCATAGTCAGACATGCATATAATACAACAGTTTAATTTGGCCATTATCTCTCCCCAGCACTTCTCCTTCCCTCAAGTCTTCCTACCCTCGATTCTCTTTCTTCTATTATCTCCCTTTGATTTATTTTTAACTTTTCTAGTTTTTATTGATCATGTGGGAACTACTTAGTATCTCAGAGGTGCAAAACATACTTTACATTTTTTGTCCCTCCTCCTTTCTCTTTTGCCTCTCATCCTTCCTTTCTTCTCCCGTTCTCCTTTTATTCTTCTGGACTTCCTTAAGCTAATCTATTGTTTTGTATTTGAATGGTTCTTTATATAATCTTATCCTTCCCTTCCCTTTTCCTTTATTTTATTTCCACAAATGAGAGAAAACATTTGACCTTTGAGTTTCTGAGGTTGGCTAATTTCATGTAGCATAATACTCTCCATCTCATCCTTTTACTGGCGAAGGCCATAATTTCATTCTTTTTAATAGCTGAGTTAGAACTCCATTGTACAAATATATGTGTGTGTGTATTTATATGTGTGTGTATGTGTGTATGTATGTGTGTGTGTATATATATATATATATATATATATAACATTCAATTTCTTAATTCATCCAGTGATGGGCATCTAGGTTATTCCATAATTTAGCTATTGTGAATTGTGCTCCTATAAACATTGATGTGGTTGTGTTGCTGTAGTATGGCAATTTTAGATCTTTTGGGAAAATACCCAGGAGTGGGATAGTTGGGTCATATAGTGGTTCCATCCTTGATTTTTTGAGGAATTTCCATACAGCTTTCCAGAGTGGCTGTACAAGCTTGCAGTCCAACCAACAGTGTGGTAGTGTTTCTTTCTTTCCACAGTCTCACCAGAATTTATTGTTGTTTGTTTTCTTGATGTTTGCCATTCTGACTGGTGTGAGATGAAATTTTAATATAGTTTTGATTTCCATTTCCCTCATTGCTAGAGATGTTGCACATTTTCTCATATGTTTATTGGCCTTTTGTGTTTCTTCTATTGAGAAGTTTCTAAAATTTATAATTTTTGAGAAAAGGTTTGCTAGTTACAAATTCTTTTAGTTTGCCTTGTCTCAGAATGGTTTCATTTCTTCATAATTCCTCAGGGGTAATTTTGTTGTTATAAAGCTCAAAATTGATAGTTCTTTTAGCGCTTAAAAACTGTTTAAAAAAAAAAAAACTGCTGGGGCTGGAGCAATGGCTGCGCACTTGCCTGGCATGCGCAAGTATGCGGGTTCAAACACCAGCACCACGTACACAACTAAGTATTGGAGCAACAAGGGTCACATGGAAAACTAAATAAAAATCGCTTCTCTCTTTCTTTCTCTCACTGTCCCTCTTTCTTTAAAAAAAAAACAACAAGAAAACAAAACTATTGTGTTGATAACCTTTCTGCCTCCATAGTTTCTGCTGAAAAATCTGTTCTTAGAATTGTTCTTCTGTAAGTAATGTGGTGTTTCTCTGACTGAATTCAAGATTTTTTCTTTTTCTTTATATTAATTTGTCTTTGTGTGAATTTCCTTGATATTCTCTTTGGGTTTCACTTAGTTTCTTGACTATGTGATTTCATGTTTTTTTGTGAAGTTTAGGATATACTTAGCCATATTTCTTCAAATATTCTTTGAGCCTCACTAACTAGTTTTGTCTTCTCCTTTTGGGTCTCCAGTGATAAAGTGCTGTGCCTTTTATTGTGCTGCAGTCCTGAAGTTCTGTTCTTTTCCGCCTGCCCGTTTTATCTCTCTTATTCAGAAATTCTACTATTCTGATATTTTGTTGTTGTATGTTATTGACATTCTTATTGATCTCTTCCAGTAGATTTCTTTCTTTTTCTTTTCTTACCTCTCTGTCTCTCTCTCACTCTCTTTGTGTTCTTTTTTATAACTTCTAGTTCATTGTTAGACTTTTTTTCTTCTCATTTGTTAGAAGAGAATATGCAAATGCTTGCTAATGCATTTTTATGATGGAGATTTTTTTAAGACTTTGTTTTTTAAAGAGAAGGTGAGAGAGAGAGAGAGAGAGAATATCAATTTTTATTGAGTTTTTCACATGGCATTCGTTGCTCTGACACTTGGTTGTATATGTGTGTGCTGGGGTTTGAACCCGTGTACTTGAACGTGCCAGGCAAGCACTGTAACCACTGAGCCACCGCTCCAGCTCTATGATGGAATCCTGTCAGATAAATCCAAGGTGTGTGTTATCTTGGTGTTGGCATTAGGTTATTGTTTTTCTGGTTCAGGTTGTGATTTTCCTGGGTTTGGTATGATGTGTGACATTTAACCGTCTTCGACATTTTGGTTATCCTGTTAGTGATTCATGATCCTGCTAAAACCAT
Source organism: Aplodontia rufa (assembly GCA_004027875.1). Lineage (NCBI taxonomy): Eukaryota > Metazoa > Chordata > Mammalia > Rodentia > Aplodontiidae > Aplodontia > Aplodontia rufa. The sequence continues at coordinate 38,452 of PVKS010011443.1, read as the reverse complement.
TTATTTTAGCTGACAGCCATCCTACTTAGGTTTGGCACTCAGGACCTACTCTGTATGTGTTGGTTGTCCCAGTGGGACCTTGATTTTTAGAGCCTTTTGTCTTGCTATTTTGGTCTCTTTGATTTACCTCCCTCTTATTCTCCCAAAGACTCCTGTGGATGGCTTCCTGAAGGTGCAGAAAGCTCTTCCTTAGTTTGGGGCGTGGTGACTTGAGTGGGGAGTAAGTTCTGGGAGGGTGAGTGTTGCGTCTGGCTGCCGTTGTCACTTGGTTCTGTTGAGTCTCTTTCTGGTGTTAGTTGTCACTACCTGGGTTCCTTTTGGTCCAGGGAAGAACAAGTTTACCTTAACTATCACCTCGGCTGGCTTGGGGTCAGGAAACACCAGACTTCGTTTGCTTTCTTCCTTTCAGTGGGACCCACAACATTATGTTTTCCTTGCAATCCTGGCATCCTTAACTTGTTTGTGTCTTTCCACCTTTCAGAGTTCTTTTTGCAGGATGAGGGTTTGGCATCGTGATCGTTGTACCTCTCCCTATGCCACACACACCATCTTCCCCTTCTGTTCTCCACGCAGTCTCAACTTGTTAAATCACAATGTGGTATGTCTTTGTGACTATTAATTATTTTGTATAGATGTCTTAACTCTGAGCTCAGTATGTTGAGGGCAACTCCTTTCTTCATAGATTTCTTTTTTGCTTGGTTTTCTAAATGCTTATTAGTTTATTCCTAAACTATAAATTTAACTGACATGGCCACATATATCAGCTGGCTTACTGCCTTTTCTTGTTTTCTTTTCTTTTTTTGTCCCCCCTGGAGATATGGAAACATTTCTGTAGGAAACATGCATGCTTCCCTCTGAGCATGTTCTCTGAGCCTTCTACACCGCTCGCATCTTGGAAATTCACACCACTGCCATTCGTCTGTCTTCTTTTTCTGATCTCTTACATTCTGATTCCCTGGATTCCATGTCTTGCTCTTTATCTTGTTCTCTCTTTGTTGGAGCATACTTCCCAAGAGTTTACAGAGAAAGCATGTGTAAGAAGTAGATTTTTAGATACTTTTGATCTTTGAAAATGTCTTTATTTTACTCTCATATTTGTCTAGGTTTATAATTCTTGGTTGGAAATAACTTTCCTTAAGGATGATCAGTGTGGCCTATTGTCACAGCCTCCAGTGATTCATTCATGTCCACCCCCTCTTTCTGGGTACTGGAGAGTGAATCCAGGGTTGTTCTGCTTCTAAGCTACATCCTCATTTGTTTTGATTACTTATTTTGAGATGGACTCTCACTAAGTTACCCAGGCTGGCTTCAAACTTGTGACCTTCTTGCCTTTGCCCCACAATTCGATGGGATTACAGGTGTGAGCAGTGATTATCCTAAGATGTGAAATGATACTTTGATTTCTTTTACCGTGTGTGTGTGTTTTCATGTCTCTTTATCTTTGATGTTCCAAAATTCTGCACTGGGCCAGGTGTTGGTGGATTCTTTCATCTGGAAACTAATGATGTTGTTTCCCCTGCCAGGAAAATGGACAATATTTTTCTTTTTACCTTCTCTCTCTCTCCTCTGTTTGAAAATGTTTTAGAATGTAAGCTTTTAAAGTAGAAGTGTTTTGTCTCCTCTGTTCACTGTGCATTCAGTGCCTAGCACAGTGTCAGTAGACAGTAGGAGCGCTACACATCAGTGTTTGTTGCATGAATGAGTAAATAAATGAGCTCTTTCTATCTGAAAGTTTAATCTTCAAATTTCCCTGTTTTTCACTTCTTTTTCGTTTTGTTCATGGGAGGTTTCCTCGATTGAGCATCCAACTTTCCTGCTTTTTCTTTTCCCTCCCTTTCTCTTTCCTTCTTTCTTTCTCTCTCTTCCTAATCCGCTTTCTTCCTTCTTCCATAGTGGCGATTGAGCCCAGGGTACTCTGTTGCTGAACTGCATCACATTCTCAGTCATTTCCAAACTTTTTTTTTTTTAATTTTGAGGAAAGTTATCAATAAATTGCTGAGACTGGCCTTGAGCTTGGGATCATCCTGGTTCAACTTCTGAGTCTCTGGGATTATAGGCATGTGCCCACCACCATACCCAACTGCTATTTTCTGAAGTATTTCCAGGAGCCCTCTTTTCTACTTCTACCTCAGTATATATAGTGCCTTTTGGAGCCATAGTGAGAAATAGAATAACGTACAGGTGTATAATCTAGCTGGCATTTGTTTTTAGGTATGGTATGAGGTAGACGCCAAGTCCTCTCCCCCCATATAGATGCCTTCTTGATATGATATCATTATCAATATGATTTTCCTTTCTCCAAGGCAGTGGAATGTCACATTTGTCATAAATCAAGTGGCTGTGTGTATGGACTACTCTTTGTATTTGCTCTAGCAAATAGACTTTTGTCTGTATGCCTTTACCAATCTATCTTAATTACTGTAGTTTTATAGTCTTTATATTTGGTAATGAAAGTCCTCTAAATTTGTTCTTCAAGATTGTCTTGATCATCTTGACCTTTTTGCATTTCCATATAAATTTGTAGAATCAGTGTGTCAAATCACGTACACACAAAAACACAAATGAAATTGCTCGTTTTTTTTTTAATGAAATTGCATTGAATCTATAGATTAACAGGGACACAGTCTATATATTTACTGTATTGTCTTTTTTTTAAAGAGGGAGAGAGAGAGAAAATCAATTTTATTTATTTTTTCATCTAACCTTTGTTTCTCTGACACTTAGTTGTATATGTAATACTAGGGTTTGAACTTGGGTCTTTGTGCATGCCAGGCAAGCACTCCAACTGCTGAGCTACTGCTCTAGCCCTGGTATTGTATTTTTATCTGTGACTTTTTAATTTTTTTTATAACATTTGCATTTTTCATGAATAAACCACATGAGAATTTGGTCTATCTATTCCTTGAAGCACTTTGATCATGTAACAGGAATTTGATACAGTATTTGTAGTAAATTTTTACACCCTCCTTTGCATAAGATACACTTTCAGTTACCGTGATTTTTGTGTGGTTTATCAGTTTTATATGTTTTTGGTTCAAGCAATTTTAAACTTACAAGTCTTTCTGAAGTGTATGTTTTTAACTTAAAAGTTGAACAGTAGTCAGTGTGAGGCTTGGTTCCCACTGTCACCAAGAACCCAGTTTCTCCCTTTCTGCTTTTCCTTCCTTAATGTGTTAGCTTTCATCCTTTTGATTTTGTCTCACATTTGAAGCATCTCTTTTCTGAACCATGGAGGAAGTAGAGAAAAGGAGAAAGGGACAAAAGAGATGCTTTCAGAGTTCCTTTGCAGTTCCTTTTTTAAAATTAAGAAAGAAAATGTCTTCTCAAGTCCTGCCCCAAAGGCTGCTACTTTCATCTTGTTGGCCAGAACTCAGACCCTCCAAATTGGAAACCAGGGCCATGAGATTGCTTCATTGTTCTCCGCCTGAGGCAGGGTCTTCCCTGCCTCCCTGTATACTTCTGGAGCTGACAAGGTGGGGAGACCGTTGCAGAAAATTACTGTGTAGTCAATAGGGTGTGTGTCTGTCATGTTGATTGAGCTTTCTCAATATGTAGTGTTTTTTTTTAATTTTAATTTTTATTTTTTTAAGAGAGAGGATAGAGTGTGTGTGAGAGAAAGAATCAATTTCAATCATTTTTTTTAATCTGGCCTTTGTTTCTCCAACCTTTAGTTGTTTATGTAGTGCTGGGGTTTGAACCCAGGTCGTTTTGAATGCCAGGCAATGCTGTAACTGCTGAGCCACTGCACCAGCCCAGTATGTAGCTTTTCAACTGTCTGAAGCTTGCCTACTTGTTGGATGTCAAAGAGAATGATTTTTCTTTGATTTTTTTCTTTTCTTTTTTGGTACAGATGGAGGGAGGGAGGGGGATGGTGGGGAAAAGACAGAGAATCAATTTTATTTTAGTTTTTCATGTGGTTTTTGTTGTTCTGACACTTCGTTCTGTACATGGTACTGGGGTTCAAACCTGCATCCTTGCGTATGCCAAGCAAGTGCTGTCACCGCTGGGCCACCATTCCAGCCCAGTTGTTTTGTTTTTGTGCAACATTTAAAAATTTTTGGAATATTTGTTTTAAGTCTGTTTGGCTGTGTATTATTATATGATAATATTTTAAGATGGTAAATGGCATTATTTTTATAAACTCTTGCTTCATGATGGGTTTCTGGAATAAAACACTTATCTTTCTGATGGGAAAATATTTTCTAACTTTTCCTTAGTCAGATTACAAAACAAGAACAGTTACAATACACATAGGTCACATAACTGCTTGCCATAGTTATATTTTAGAATGATTAAGTTATATCTTTCTTAAGAATAGTTTGCAAAAAATAGAAATGGGTGACTATATCACTTTATCTGGTTTAATTAGCAAATTATTAAGTTTTAGGAACTTTGCTTTAGACTCTTAGTTAATAAATTTCTTTATAATAATGTGTAGATATTTATGTCAGCCAAAATCTGAAATTCAGGATATTTTGTTACTTGATAAAATTCAGATTTTATAACTGATTTATATATATATATATATGCGTGTGTGTGTACGTATATATGTATATATACATATATGTATGTATGAATACATATATACGTACACACACATATATATAGTTTTTTTTTTTTTAAGAGAGAAGGACAGTGAGAGGGAGAGATACAGAGACAGAATCAATTTTTATTGAATTTTTCACATGGCTTTCGCTGCTCTGACACTTAGATGTGTACGTGGTGCTGGGGTTTGAACCTGTGTACTTACTTGCGCATGCTAGGCAAGCGCCATAACCTCAGAGCCACTGCTCCAGCCCCTTATATATATTTTTTATGGAGTTCAGAAATACCTTAGAAATGTGCCTTTAGTAGAAAAGCAGGAATTCTCATATTCTATGATGTGACAGTATGTAGTAGCAACTGATTGGTACCAAAATCTCATTCACTCAGTTTTCAAACTTAATTACCTGAATTTTGCTGTTTCTTTTCTTTTGCTGTTTTTTCTTTCTTTTTCCTTATTTTATAGGTTACATTATCTTGCCTAGTACACAAAGGAATTAGAAAAAGTTGTGTATGTGGTGTCACGTGGTTTTGTTTAGTCACTTTGAACCAATTAAAGAAGCTCAATTGTTCTAAGTTGGAGAATTTATGAATATGAAAGTCTACTTATCTAAACCCCTTCAGGTTATCCAATTCCCTCATTGCCCAGTCCCTTGTCAGTTGATGTTTTTAAATAAAGAAGTCTCAGATTAGATTTTTGACTAAAGAGTAATCTTTGGCAGCTGTATTTCTGTTTACCTTCTTAATAACACATAAATATTAAAGGATAAATCACACTTTGAAAATCATGCATATTTGATGTGGAAGTTTGTTAATATATACACGGGATTTAACTGGATTTGACAATTTACTCTTTTTGAGGGTTTGTAAAATTTTCCTTAAACTCTCAAACCTGATAGTTGCTGTGTTGTGCAAACCACATTGGAGGGCAATCTGACCTTCCCTGGTTAAGTTAGAAGGGTACTGGCCCGATGGCCCAGCAGGGACCTAGGCAGCCCTACCACTGTTGAGGTGTGGCTCTGTGTAAGTTCTCTTGTTTTCCATTTTTGGAAACTTATTTTCCAGTCCTTGTGATAATTCTGCAGCATGATCTCCCTCCCCTTATTCCTGTTGATTTGAAACAGCTAATGTTGGATTCTGTCACTTACAACCAGAACCATGAGTGGTATAAGAAGCCTGTTAAGTTTTAGGTTAACACCCACATGTCTCAGAGGAGTCCTATAAGTTTAGTAACCAAAATGTCTTGCATAATAGGGGTAGGGGAGATAATGTGAAGAAAAATCCAAAATTGCTGGAGGACAGAGCGACAACTAATGTGAAGAGGCGTGAGGACTGAATGGAAGTTTAAAAACATTAGAATCTTGGCACTTAGCAGCACTGTGACTTCAGTGTCATTAACCGTTCCGAGGTTTTCTTTTTGGCTCAGAACTCTCCTCCTCCTTTCTTCCATCTCTTTTCAACAAATGACCTCACTTTATAGTTGGCAGAAAAAGAAGCCATTAGGTAGAACCACCCTCAGCATTCTACTTTGGAAAATTCTGCTTTCCAGCATGTATGAATGTGTAACAAACCTCACCATTTATGTACAGTATAGCGCACCAATAAAATATGGAAGAAAGAAAATTCTTTCTCAAACATGTGCACATCTCCTGTACTTCTTCCTTTTGCTAAATATTTAAGCTCACTATCTCCATTTGAGGTGTGAATTGCATCTGTCTTCCTAAGGACCATGTATTAACAATTTATCTTTTCCTTTCTTGAATGCTCAGTATGTCACTCTGAACTGGGTTGATTCTAGATTCTATAATTCTATTAGTAGGTTTTTTTTGTTGTTGTTGTTTTTGTTTTGTTTTTCTTTTTGACCAAGGATTGGACCCAGAAGCACTTAACCACTGAGCAACATCCCAAGCCTGTTTTATTTTTGATTTTGAGACAGGGTCTCACTAAGTCGCTGAGTCTGGCTTTGAACTTAGAATCCTCCTGCCTCAGCCTCATGGGCCACAGATGATAGCGTGCACCACGTGCCAGGCTCCATCAGCATTTAAGCATGCTTTGTCCTTCCTTACCCTCCCTAGCAATTGTCCTTTCTCTCTTCTTATTCCATTTATAGCAGAACTTTTGGAAAGAGCTGTCTCTATTTGCTACCTCAACTCACATCTTATGTGATTTCTGTTTCCATTGCTCTAACAAAAGGTGATCAGTGGCCTCAGTGAATCCAGAATTATAGGATATTCTTCATTTTACATCTCTCTCAACTTCTGTATACCATTCCTTGCTTGTGATTGCTCCATTCCTTTGAAATGCTCATAAGAAACCCACTCTCTTGGTTTTCTTCTTGAATGAGCTGAGCTCCCTCCTGCCCCACTGAATCTGTCATTAAATGTTATAGTTCCCCCAAACTCATCCTATTTCTGTTCTCAGCGTGCACTCTTGTCCTGAGCTTTGTCATCCATGTACATATTTTAAGTTGTCTTTTAGATTATATATTGATTGCTTAAAATTTTATGTGAATTCTAATGTGTCTCCAGCCATTAACTTGATATTCCTCCTTGGATATTTCTAAGGCACTCCATTCCCATCATGTTCTAGAGAGCAGTCCAGTCTCGTAAGCCATGTGTTTAGCCCTTATCCTGGGTGCCTCATTTATATCCCCGTTCTTCCTCTCTCGCATCTCTGTATGTGGTGTCACGTGGTTTTGAGACCTGGTAATTGTACTTACTTTTGTGTGACCTTGAATAATTTTTTGTAGAGATCAATTTCTCTTAAAATCTTTCTTCTGTATGTGTTCAGTAGGGATAGCTATTGTATAGAATAAGATGAATAAGTGCATAGTTTAGTGCCAGCCCATGATAAGTGCCAATAAATTGTCATATGATCATGACTGTTGTTACCAGAGTATTTGCAATGTTTCTTTTTCTAAATTGTTTCCTATTCCTACTTTAACTATTTTCTATCCGCAGAAAAAATGGAGGGACCTTTCTGGTCTTATTTAACTGGTTCTCTGCCTGTGTGTCTCTGTGTGTCTTTCTGCTGATTTCTCCATGTGTATCTGCCTTCGCGTCCGATGGCTTTTCCATGGTGGCAGCGTGTTCCCCCCATGTTGGATTAAGCTCTTTTATCCTGCTCTGGGCTTTCATGAGCTCAGGGTATTTGGAGCTTCAGTACCCAGAGGGCCAAGCGATATAAAATGGTGTTCTTACTGTTAATCTCTCTCTCTGATAGCTTCAATCTAAAAATCAAAATCCTTTTAGTGTGTTTTAAGTATTACTTAACCAATTATAAACATCAATCCTAAAAATATTTTACGTACTTAAATATTTGAGTGCTTGTACATTGAGTTCAATTTATAATTTTACATTTTGAGTATACAGAGCACTTTTTTGAGGGATGCAGAATAATTTTTTATTTTCCACTATTGAAACAAGGTATAATAGCTGAATATAGTGGTATACACTTATGATCCCAGCAACTCAGGATGCCAGTACAGGAGGATCACAAGTTTCAGACAAGTCTGATTTTAAGACTCCATCTTAAAATCAAAATAGCGTCTGGGAGTTAGGGCCGGAGTGGTGGCTCAGGTTTTAGAGCACTTGCCTGGCATGCATGAGGACTTGGGTTTGAATCCTAACACCACATACACAACTAAGTGTCAGAGGAATAAAATCCAGATGAAAAAAAAAAAAAAAAGAAAATCGGTTCTTTCTTTCTATCTCACTCTCACTATCTCTTAAAGAAAAAAGTCCTGGGGGTTGAAGCTCAGTGGTAGAGTACCCCTAGGTACAGTCCCCAAAAATGGGTGGGGGGGGACCAAATGCATTTTACAGCCTCCAGTCGAGCATTTTAGGGCCTCGTCAGTGGTTTAAATCATCATTCTAAAGCCCCAGCCAGCATGCTAGGCAAACTCTGTATAAACCATGCCTTAGATTATTCACACTTGGACCAGATCCCTTTTGAATATAATGTGTTTTTTTATTTTCCATCTGTTTCTTTTTCTGGACTAAGGGTTAAAGAGATCTGGATCCCTTTGAAGGCTACTCCAGGAGATGATAGTTTTTCTCTCCTCCTTCGGACAACTCTGTCAGGAGGTGAGATTTTACTACTAGACGTACCTTGACTTCTACCTCGCGGACTGGGACTGCTGGATACTTGGGCGGCTGTGATTGGGCACATTTAAATTCAACAGGAGACATCTAACTTTATTGAGTCCTCTGCTCAGAGTCTGCTTGTTTGGGAGCTGCTTTCTACATGGTGTGGATGCAGACCCTTTCCTTCCACATGCGATGTCTGCCATGATGTCCCGGATACTGCTGTTCAAGAGAGGAGCCATAGCAGCATCAAACCACACTTTCCTCTCTGACCCTGAAGAAGTGCTACCTGCTCACCTGTGTGACAAAGTAAACATTATTCTGTCACAGACAGGATTTTTATTTAGTGTGTATCCTAAACTCAAGGATCCAGTTGTGTTGTCTTGTCAGTTGGATTCTATAACTTTCGCTTGTAAGTTAGCCTCCCCTATTTCTGGGAAATCTTACCTTCATCCATTCTTATCTCCATGTGAGTCTCTCTGTTCTTTGAGCCATGTTTCATATGCACAGTTCATATGAACCTGCTTGTCATTCGGGGGTTTTTTGAAAAATTTTTTTGAATTTTTTATTAAGGAGTTTAATTATTGTACATTCATAATGCATATAAAGTTACAATATGATAGGCATACAGAATATAAACCAGAATCCTCACATTCCAGTTCCTTGATTTTTCAATATTTTACCCTTACAAGCGATATAAATGCTTAGATTGTGAATTTTCCAGAATTAAATTAATCATAAGTATTATTTGGATTCTTAGGGGTAAAGAGTATGTAACGTTGTTGTCTCCCTAAATACCACCCTATTTCCCCCCATCCCACATATCTATGATTGCCCTAAATAGTGTTGCTATGCTTTTTCTGGGTCTAATACATGAGGTTGACTACCTTTCACAAAGGCCTGGGTTTAGTTCCAGCCTCCACAAATGGGGTAAAACTTTCGACCTTTGACTCTCTGGGTTTGACTAACTTTGCTCAGCATGATTTCTTCCATCACCATCCTGTTTGTCATTCTTATCACTTAAAATAATAGTCTTCATTCTGTTGTAGCATTTGCTAATAATGGTACAACTACTTAAAAGGTTTTGATAGTACATTAAGAGGATCATCCCCCTAGCCCTCTCCAAAGCAGGGTTGAATTGAACAACATCAATTCATATCCAAGGTTTTTGACTAATGATATACTCTGGGTTTACATTCATGCTGAGTGGCTGAAGGCATTGAGTTTTTACAGTTGGAACTATTTATAAACCATGCATGGTAAACATGTGCCGTGGGATTCTTTTCCATTAGTATTTTCTTCCTAGTTTCTTTTAAATTTCCTTTTCTCTTGCACACATGTAGATGTGTGTGTGTATGTATGTATGTAGAAAGAAAGAGAGGGAAAACTATGTAAAACATGTAAGTAAACACTTTAGTGAGGGACTGAAAATATTAATAGAAATGGTTATGCCTGGTTGGTAGAATTTGGGATATCTTTTATATTTTTAGACTTTGTTGTCTGCTTCATGGGAAATCTGTTAATTTTAACATCACCAGAAGTATTTTTTTATAATTATATTACTTTTAAAATAGAAAAATGCTTACAAATTTACCAGTAATTAGAAAGCACAGTGAAATTTGTATGTTGAGCAACATTAGGATTGGAGCCAGTTACCAGCTAATTACATTTCTCTTGAAAAAGGAAAATGCTTTTATTCATGCTGTTGGGACCTATACTCATGGGATTTTAGAATTGTTGCCACCATACTTTTGGTATGTGTAAAAATTTGAAATGTACCAAAGAATATACAGTGTAAAAATATAAAATATACAAAAAATGTATCAGAAGATTAGTAAGAGTCTAATTGGTTTTTGGAGAAATGGGCTAGATATTCCTTTACCTATGTGATTTTATTTGCATTTATATAATTCTTTATCATAGTAAATTCAAGTTATTATCTGTTACTAAAATACATTGAATTTTTTTCTAAAATACAATGAAATTTTAATTGTAATCTATGCCATTAATTTTTCTAAAGAACATACTTTGTTTAAATCTTTGAGTTTACTCACTTTAAACATTTCTTTGTACATTTTAAATTATAAATTGAGGTAAAATTAAAGGTAAACTTAATTTTATGGTAAAATCTTCATTATTGGATGGTGTGTAATTATAACTTACTTTCCCAATGGAAGTAGCATTAGACTAGTCACATAAACTTGGAGAAATCTGAAAATCATCAGAAGTTAATTAGTTTTTTTTTAACTGTTAGGTTTTTTGGCTTTATAGTATACAGGTGATCCGCTCATTGTCACTGTCATGTTTCTTTAGTGAGGCTTTAAGGCGGTTCTCCTCTTCAGACGCTGATAATGCAACATCCAAAGAATGAATTATCTCAGAATTTTTGAATGGAAAAGAATAAACCATCATCAGTTGTTCCTTTGTGAAAAAGTATGTGTTTACAGTTAACATTACTTTATTCTTCATCTGATGATAAAATTGTCCTGAGGAAATATATATTTTTCATTACTAATAAAGTATAATTTTCTTATGTACAATTATGTTTTCTGAAAAGATAAAACCAGAAATTGGCTAATATGATTTTGGGGGTAATTGTTGACACATTTAGTCTTTTCCCTAGTTAACTTGAAGTCATGGTATGAAATACTGTTATTAACAACATACTGTCAGTTTTACAGCTTGATTGTTTTTCCTGATCATGTCATTGCAGACTGATTTTGAATATTTTTAATATTTAGAGCTTGTCTTTTTAATTGTGGCTTAATATTCCTTTCAGAGCCCCTTTGTAGGGTGGTTTTATAAATTAAGTTGTGTGTGTGTGTGTGTGCACTTGCGCCCCTTCTTTTCTTATTTATTGACCTTTCTACAGACTTTGTATTCTCAGGTTAGTGCCTAATTACTTAGGGATCCTCTAAGCAGTTTGCCTGACTTCTGTTTTTCCCTCTTAGCCATTGACAGAAAATGCATCAGCCTGAGTAAGGCCTTTTGATCTTCAGAGAGCTTTAGCTAAAGAGACTAGAAAGTCTGTCAGGCATTTTCCAAAGGAAATGGAAAACTGCTTCCTGAGATTTCAGCTCAGGTGAACCTACGTCTCTGAATTAAGATAGGGAAATACCTGTGTTGATCAGTGGTTTTGTCTTAAGTTAGAAACTGCAGAGATTTGATTGGCTCAGTATGAGGGAACTTCTTTCAGTTCACATCTGGCACAAAGTGCACGTACTAATATTGGTGGCATAAGCAACTGCTTTCCTCTAATTTTACAATAACTCACACCAGCAGTGTCTCTGCAGAAGAACCTGGAGATGTCTATTTACTCCTCACCTTATGGGACCTAGGGACACAGGAAAAAATTTTTACCTGTTCCCTTCTGAATCTGAGTTTAAATGTTTCCAAGATCCATGTGCCACCTCTCCCTGCCCCCAGCCATACAAATAGAGCTCTAGAGAACTCTCTTTGTGCCATACTTTTGGTTTATACTGTCTACTAGAGCAAACCTGATGGGGAGGATTCCATGTGCTGTGGGCCTCTGAGAGTCAACATACTGTCCTCAGACACTGTGCCACGAAAGAAGATTTGGTGAAGGATCTCATTTTTTTTTTTTTAAAGAGAGGAACACAGAGAGAGAGAAAGAGAGAAGAAACAATTTTGTTTTACATGTGACTTTTGTTGCTCTGAGCCATCGTTGTGTACATGGTGCTGGGGTTTGAACTCGAGTACTCGTGCCTGCCAGCTAAGCGCCATAACCACCTAGCCACCGCTCCAGCCCCAGGATCTCAGTTTTAATAAATAAAAAATCCGTAGTCTAACTGCATTTCTGTTACAGTATTAATTTTTTTAAAAGAGTTACAGCTAAGAACAGCTGATGAGCTATTTATGAAATCAAATGTCTATAAAAGTCTAAAAGAGGTTCTCAGGAAGACAATTAGGGAAGAGAGGTTTAAGTGGGCACACTGAAGACTATTAAATTTGGTGTATAAAAGGAGAGGAAACTACATGAATGCGTAACATTTTACTTCTGAAGTGAATGGTTGAAAGGATACGGAAAATAAGGAATTGTTAGTAGAATTAAGCTTTCCAAATTCCTTTTTAGAAATTCCAGGCATTTTTTTTTAATTTTGAGAAAATTATTTTAACCTTATGTTCTTCCATTTTGAGCTGCTTGTAAGAAAATATCATATAAATGCAAATTTTGGCTCTTATAATTTATTCTTCTTGTATTATGCACTTATAGAGTTGGGAATCCAGAAACTATTTAATGGTATACAAGACATTGCCTCTATAAAATGTTCCTTTATAACATAAATAGCTTGCTGTATTTGATAAGCAGCTACCTCTTTCCTCCTTATTTATGTTCCAAATTAGTCTCTGAATTGGCAAAAAAAAACCCCTATCCACATGTTGTGATTATTATATCTGCTCAAGGACTCTTGGTGTATGGGACTTGAGTTATTATTAGTTGGTAACATTTTGATGTCCTTCATTTCATTAATTAGTTTAGGAAAACTATTTGGATTTACTATATAAGTGCTTGTTAATTACTTGAATCATGAGAAGACTGAGGTCCAAGTGTCCTATTAATTCCTTTGAGTCTAAAATTTTTCTTATAATTGGTTTGGCAAGAGGAGTTAGTGAGATTAGTTGCTAATGAGATAAGTATGTAATTTTAGCATGATATAAAGCTGTGATTGTCAGTAAATGGTATTAGGAATCTAGATTATTTGTATTATATCTTGTTTTCTTCTGAAAAATCATTATCTTCTGATTTTGTAAATTGGATTATTTCATGCCATTATTTTCAATAAGTGCTAATCCTCAAACTACAGGTACTTAAAACCTTGGTAATTAAGGAGTCATTAATGAAGTTAGCAATATGAGCAGTCATTTTAGATTGTTCAAATAATTACGAGGAAATTCAAATTTGCATATTTATACTTTTTTGCTTGACTATGGTGTTTGAAGTAAAGCATAAGAAATGCTGTCAACTTCAAATTCACAGGCCAGTTTAGCTTGTTTCCAGGTGGAGAACTGATAGATGATTGTAAAGAAACTGATAATGCCACTATTAGTAGCCAGGAACAAAATAAGCCTGTTGTTATGTGTGAGTGCTTTCTCAGCACTGTCTCCAGGTTTCCTCCACTATTTATTTTGAGTTAGTAAAATATACTTTTTTTACTTCGTTACTTTTTGTCTGCAGAGGGTTCTGTTTCTCTTACTTTTTAGATATCCACAGAATTCCAATTTTAGCCATAGTGCCCTTATAATTTTGGAATATTCTGCAGGATGAGGATGGGGTTATGAAGAATAGTTTTGTTTCTACATGTTGCACATTTTATGGGAATTTTATTAGGTATCTGATGTAAGCAAAGTATATTGTTCACTACTGTGAGGAAAATAGAATAAAGAAAACTTTACTGCTTTGAAGTGTACAATATTTTTGGAGGGGCAAGGCTATCTAAGAATTTAGAAGACAATATTAGGAAAGAATATATTTAAGACTGTTTTAAAAGAACACATAAGATTATTGTTACTTCTGCATAGCAAGGCCCTGAGGTAGATAGTGTACTGTTTGTCATTTTAAAGAGATTGAATTGGGTGCTGGAGCAGTTGCTCAGAGGTTAGGATGTGTACTTGGCTTGTGGGAGTGCGTGGGTTCCTACCCCATCAGCACATGCACAATGAAGTGTCCGAGCAATGAAAGCCACACGAAAAACTAAAAACAAAAAATTATTTCTCTCTCTTTCCTCTCTCTCACTGTCCCTCAATCTTAAAAAAAACAAAAAAAGAAAAAGAAAAAGAAATTGAATCAGTATTTTACTGAAGTTTATGAAATACTGTAATGATTTCAGAATTTTAAAACTTTAAATTACTTAATTTACATTCAAAGAGACTGAAGGCCTAAATCACACAGCTGGTTAACTGTCTATATCAGATTCCAGGGCAATAATACTTACAGAAGTCAAACTAGTAAGCACTGCTAAAATAGTAAAACCCAAGTCCTTTATACAAAGACTGGACCTGTGTTATTTGACCCTTTCCCTTTGTCTTCCTCTTCTTCTTCCATCATTATCAGCATCTTGTCCCTGCAGTTGGTATGGCCAGCTCACAATAACCTCATGAGAAACATCAGGATTGACTCACTTAATAAAAAGAGAGAACAATTGCAAGTGAGTGAAATAATCTGCTAAAGTGGAACAGGACCTCAAATCCCAATTACCTGTGCCAGAGCTTTCATTGCACACACTATCTGTCCAAAAGCTGTTGCCACCCACATCCTTGAGTTCTAGAATCAATGAGAAGAACATGCAGAAAATGAAGAGTGAATTTTTGCTTGAAAGCTTATAGTATTTTTTGGCTCGTACCTTTTAAACTGCTTTATAAATTGGCTTCTGCAAAATTCCTTGTAGATTTGTTGTATGCATTGTTAGTATTTTACTAAACTTCATTGAACCTTTTTTAATTCATTTATTTTCACACTCTACTGTGCCCTTAATTTTGCCTGATTTAGATTTATAGTATTGGTTTTTTCCTTTGTGTGTGTGTTAAAAAAAATTTGGTGCGTAGCTTATTGATATTCAGCTTATATTTTTAAAAATAATTTTAAGTATTGAAATTTATAATTTTGTCCTCAGTCAATTTTACTGCTTATTAGTGGTACTGATATGTGGTATTTAATTTTTTAATTATTTCTTCTTCTTTAATCAATGAATTATTTATAAATGTGTTTTTAAGTTTTTTTTTTTTTTTTACAATATGGATTTCTAATTTAGTTGTATTTTGGTCAGAGGACTTGAGGTGTGTTAAACTCATTGTTTAAAACTTGTTAAGATTTAGGGTTTGGGGATTTAGCTCAGTGGCAGAGCACTTGCTTAGCACGAGCAAGGCCCTGAGTTCGGTCCTGAGCCTTGAAAAAAACAAAAACTTGTTAAGATTTACTTTATGGCCTAGTATGTGGTCACTTTTAATGACTGATTCACATTTGCATTTACATACCTGTTCTCCAATTGTTGGACACAGTGTTCTAAAAATATCTGTTAATCAGATATTTAATTTTGAATATCTGTAATGATTGTTTTTGGTTTGAATACCTACCAATTATTGGGATACATTAAAATATTCCACTAAAAATGGATCTATAAATTTCTGCAAGTTTTTCTCTTTTTTCTTTATGTATCTTGAAGCTGTTAAGTGCTGTGGTAGAATAGTGTCTACTCCTCTCCCTGTCCCCTGCAAAGATGTCCACATTCTAATCCCTAAACTGTGAATATCTCAGTTAATAAGGCAGAAGGGGAAATGAAAGTAGAAGAAGGAATTAAAGTGGCCTATCATGTCATCTTGGAATGGGGAGCTACTGCTGATCTTGGTGGACCCTGTGTAAACCACAAGGGTCCTTAAATGGAGGAGGCAAAAATACCATCAGCCAATGCTGACTTAAGAGATGGGAGGGGCCTTGGGTGCAAGGCTTCCTCACTCTCTAGAATCCTGAAGAGGCAGGGAGTGGCTCTTCTGCTCAGAAGAAGAGTGCAGACCACGCTGGAGACTTTGGCTGGTGCTTTCCAGTCATAACTCTACCTTCTTCAGGTGTCTGATAGTGTCCTTGTGTTTAAGCCTCGTGTATATGCTTATGTGTATATGGATTTTTTAAATATTCTGACAGTATGCTTTCAATTGGAGAATTTCAAACCATTATGTTTAATTTAGATTTATTTTTAGATATATTTAAATTTAGATTTGTATATTTGCATTTTATTTTTTATATAAAGTTTCTGACAGTCTATTTTGTCCTTCTTTTCAAAAAGTTTCCTTATCATGTATTTTTCTACACCTTGGTTGTAGTAAATTATTTCTAATCTTTTTGTAGTTACTTTTAAAAAGTTTAATGGCATTCTAAAGTTTGAAGTTCACTTTTTAATATTTCTAGAACCTGTAAATGATTTTAACTTTGGCATATTCTTTCACATTTATACTTTCCAGTATTTCTAGTTCCATTTTTGTTGTTGTTTGTAATCCTCCAAGTTCAATTTCAATATTGTGTTATATGGACAATATTTTTTTGGAATTGACCACATACTTATGGTTTCTAGGCCTTGCTTTCTTTATTGCCATTCATCCTTCTAGATTTATTAGTTTTTTTCTCTGACATTGCTTTTCATGTTTTTAATTTTTGCTTAAAAATGTCTAATTTGCCGTTGCATTTGAAGTTTTATAGCAAATTCTATAGAACATTCTGAGAGTTATTTTCCATTAGTATCATGGGGAATTTTTTTCTAACTTTTTTCTTTCTATATCATAAAATGTTCTATTGTCTTCTGGTTTCCAGTGTTGCTGGTGAGAAGTTCTCTATGAATTGGATTATTACTGACATAGTCTGTCTTGGGTGTTTTGATGTTTCATGGTCATACATATTGGTATGGATACTTTACTGGGTTTCATTGGGCTGAATCTGAGGATTTACGTCTATCAGTTCTGGAAGATCTTTCAGGTGTCATGTCTTCCTGTTTTCATCTTATTGAGGATGGTTGTAAACCTTATGGCAAAGGCATCCTGGCTTTGAAGTTGTATCTGGTTTTTAATGTGGATAAGATTGTTTGAGAGAGTGAAGAAGGTGTAGGAAAGAACACAGCATATTTTAAATGATTGACAGACTGAGTTAATGTCTCACAAGTATATTTGCCCATCTTTGTGGGAGAAGGTGGACTAACTGTCTTGGGCGGGGGTGGTGTTCCTATTATGTGTATGTTAGAACTTCTCACTCTATTTTTTGTGTCTTTTAACTTCTTTATTTTTCAGTTTTTGACTTTTAAAACCTTTTTTTTTGGCCAGCACACTTAATCTCAGTAATTTAGGAGGCTGATGCAGGAAGAGTGCAAGTTCAAGGCCACCCCGGGCAACTTAGCAAGACTCTGTCTCAAAACAAAACTTCAAAAGCGTTGGTGTTATAGTTCAGTGATGCAGTGCTTGAATGCTCACCTAGCATGCTCAGGCTCTGAGTTCAATCCCTAGTGCAGAAGAAAGAAATCCTCATTATTTATCTTACGATGCATTCTAGGTCTTTAGAACGTCCATCTTCACAGATTGTCCTTTCAGCTGTTTCCTATTTCCTGCCTAGGTTGTTCTCTCCAATCAGCAGTTTTGTGGGTAGGGAATGGGGACTGCTTACGATTAAAAGATACTCAAGAACAAGCTAAGAGTTGAATGTAATGTATTGCCCTTAGATTCTGGTTTAATCAAACCAGGTATAAAAATCACGTTTTTAGACATTTGCGTTTTTAAAAAAATTGAATGTGCACTAGGGATCAGATTAAATTAGGGATTATTACATTATTATGCATGATAATAATATGACTACGCTGGAAATCTTATTTTTGAAAGATGTCTACTGAAGTATACATGAGGCTGTATCATGATGTCTAATTTTTTACTCAAATAATTCATCAAAATATGAATGAAACAAACTTGGCAAAATGTTAATAGCAAGCTTTCTTCATGAGTATCTAGGTATTCATTAGACTATTTTTTGCACTTATCCTTTGCAGTCTTTATAATACTTTTATAAAAATTATCTGCTGTTTATTCCATAGAAGGGTTGACAAATTATGGCCCAAGGGCCATATCCGGTCCTCCCCAGGTCTTACAAATAAAGTTTCTTTGGAATACAGTAACACACATTTGTGTCTTGCCTGTGGACACGTTTGCATTGCATTTGGCAGAGTTGTGGAGTTTCACCTAAGTCCATACGGTCTGTGCAGCCTAACGTTTTACATAAAGGATTTGTGGACTCCTGCACTATAGATTTTCACTGATTTATTTTTCTTTATAGCCTTCTCTGTCGTTAAAATTCCACTCATTTCAACATGATTATTTATTGTTTAGCTGTGGTGCCTAGAATATGATTTTCAAAACAGACTTTCTGATTTTTAGTAAGTTAATACTGGAGACATAGTAGATGATGATAAACATTTGTTGAATAATGAGCAAGTTACCAGTATGTGAGATGTCACTTTTCTCACATCCTTGTTTGAATCTAATCTTATGAAATTTATGAATTTTTGTGCACAAAGTATGTAAAACAGTACTATTTTCATTTCTCTGGTCACTGCTCCTAAGATCCTCAAGCATTTTTTGTTCTCTGTTGATCATTTTACCTTTTGTGAGCTGCCTGTTAATTTTTCTATTTTTTTTTTTTTTTGGTTGTTGCCTTCAATAGTGTTTTGAGTATTAGGTGGAAGCTGCTTGCTCCCACAGAGGACTCGCATTTGTTTTTGCCAGTTTGGGGGCACAAACTCTTGAAGGCTGCATTAACTTTTTGCGACCTCCCCTGCAGTGTGGAAGGAATGTGGGGGTCCTGGTGGGTACAGATTCTCAAAGGAGAGCTTTTCCTCTGCTCCAGGGAGTCAGACTTCTTTGCTTTTTTCTCTTACACTGGGATTTATTTCTCATGAAGTTCATCTTTAGTCTGTGGTTGAAGGACCTTGAGGTTCCAGCTGTATTCATTAATCTCTTTTGACCTGTTCACCTTGTAGAGACTGTAGTCTTTATGGTCAATCTCTGGAGCCCCACTGAGCTGTCAGACCAGAAGCTGTGGATCCCAGAGTTCAGAAGGCTGGAGAAAGTGTTCGGAGGAGCCCACTGCCCTCACTGGAATCCAGCTTGCACATTTCCCCATGTCAGTATCTTACTTTGTTACTGAGTCACAGATGTTTTAAATGGCTTTTTTGAAACAAAAAATTTTTAACTGTTTCAACTAAAATTTTTAATTGTTGTCAGTGGATAACTAGTATAGGGTATGTAATCTGTTATACTGTACAATGAAGCATCTTCTTTACACACCAGTTATATGCTATTTTGTTACTGTAGCTTTAACTTACAATATATCTGGTAGAATATGTTCTTTCACTTGACTGTTGTGTGAATTGTTTCTTTTTGTACATGTTTTGACATTTTTAATGCTTAATTTTAATGTTTCATTTATTAATCCCACATATACACACACACATATTTTAAATGAAATCTTTCTTTTTGATGTGACATAGGGCTTTAGTTTATTTTCCAGAAAGGGATAGCTGATTTTATTAATTGCTCCTTTTGTGCTACATCATTTAGGGTCCTGGCAGAAAATCATGCAATTGAACAAGAATAATTTGGGAAGAGCTTAATAAAGGGACTTTTGCAAACATTTATTACTTTAGAGAAACCCAGGGGAATAATGTCAAACCCTGGAGTAAGTGATGCCTTTTCTACTTCCTTCTACTTCCAGGCCTTAAGGGAAACTAGGTGTAGAGGGGACACAGTGGAGAGGGCCATGTGAAGGAGCTATAATCTTTCTCAAGGGATGTAATGAGCCTTGTGTTATTCTTACAGAAAGGGAGCTGTTATGGGAAAAGAGGGGAGACTCAGGACCTCATCCTTTGCTCTCATTCTCCATTGGCTGGACAAGTTTGGTAGCCACAGGCAGCCTGTGATGTAGTTCAAGCTAGCCAGCCTTGTAGGACAGAGCAGGATTCAGAGGACATTTCTGGAAGAGTACACCGAAGATGTCCAGCATGTTCTTGGTTGGAAATCCTTCCTTTTTTGCTTATCAGACTCCATAATACATGCGCCTATACCAAGGACAACATTTACTGTAATCTGATGCACTGAGTTCAAATCCAGGTTTTCTTATACACCAGATATGGGACCTTAGAGGAATTAACTTCTTTCCATGTTAGGTTTGGGAATAACTAAAGGATTGTTGTCAGAATTAAATGGGCTAATCCATGTACTAAACTTAGAACTGGTCTTGCACATAGTAAGTGCTAAATAAATGTTAACTGTGATGATGCCAGTGACGGCAAGGACAAACTTGAGAATTTCAAGGCTTTTTCTCTTCTGATTTCTCTTCCTGTACCAACGCTACACTGTTTAATATAAGGCTCCATTGCTTCTATATTGTGTAGCTCAAACTTCCATTGTTCTTCTAAAATTCTTTCTTACATATTTCTTTTATGTACATTTTAGGATTAACTTGTGAAATCTCTATAATCTTGTTTGAATTTTTATAGGGGTAGGTTTTATTTATGGATTAATTTGTTAAGGACTGACATCTTTACAGTTTTGAGTCTCACTGTTCCTGAACAGAGGATCGCTTTTCATTTATCCAGGCTTCTTTTATGCCCTTTACTAAAGTTTTATAGTTGTCTTTGGGAAGATTTTGTACATTTCTTTTAGGTTTATACCTACTTTAGGGTTTATGTTGCTTTTTTCTATTAGATTCTTAAATTGGCTATTTTGGAGGCATGAGAAAATATTGATTGGGTGTTGACCTTGTGTGTGGTCCTCTGGCCAAACATCTTTTCCTGCTTTTCTGTTGATTGCCTCTGATTTTCTGGGTGAATAATATTATTTGTGAATTGTGATGATCTTATCTTCTTTCCAACATTTACATCTCCAAATTTTTGTTTACATTATTACAATGAGTGAATCAGTATAGTGTGGGATTTTAGCACACAGAACAAATGTCCTTGTTTTAGTATTAGCTTTGATGAGTCCATCTTTTTTGCCATCAAATATGTTTCTCTAATTCTAAAATGTACCTTTTATCTGAATTTACTTAGCTTTTTTTTTTTTAAGGAATGGGTGTGGAATATTCATCAATGATATTTTAGCTGTGGTAATCATGGTTTTTTCCTCCTTTAATATATTGATATAGTAAATTAACTGAACTTTTTTCATTTTAGTCATCAAAGTATTTTTATATACCTTGGATAAGTACCATATAGGTCACAACACCTGACTAACCTTGATTCTTTAAAATGGTTACTTTAAAATGTTCTGTCTGTGTTCATGGGTACTGTTCCTATCTAAACTTCTGTTCTCACCCTGTTTATGAATCGTTTATGCTAGGTTCTTAAAATACATTAGCTAGGGTTTTACAAGGAATTTTTTCCTTCATTCTACACTGTATATAACATGGGAATTATTTATTCTGCTTAGTTCTTATATTAACTTAGGTACTTCCTTCTCCTCTTCCTTCTCTGGGAATTGAACCTGCCTCATGCCAGGCAAGTATTCTACCACTAAACTATACCCCCCGGGACTTAAAGAGAAAAATTTAAATGTCTTTCGTACTTGAAGTTCTGGTTCCTTTTTCATTTTTAGTGTGACTTATTTGGACTTTCTCTTTTTTCCTAATTGGACTTGTTGAAATTTTGCCAGTTTTGCTGGCCATTTTAAATGTCCTGATATATTTGTTTAGTTTCCTAACTCATTTCTTCTTTTATCTTGAATAATTCATTCTAATTCATTCTACTTTCATCTTTGAATTTGTTTATTATCCCTACCCCACCTTTCTGAGTTAAAAAAAAAACTGGGCTTACTTATTTTTAATCTGTTGAGTTTTCTAGTAAATGTGTTTTATGCTATTGAGGCAGAAAAAGTTAGGCAGTTTAGTGTAGGCAGAACAATGTGGGTTGATAAGGAGAAAATTAATTGATGGTCATCTTTCCTGAGAGTGCAAAGACATCCCATAATGTTAAATAAGGGTCTGACAAGATAGCCCCAGATGCCGACATTCCCTGCTGCTAAGGAACCACATTCTATTGATGCCCAAGGCATGGACCAAAGACTGGACCAGAATTCCCCTTGCCTGTGTCCTAGGTACAGGGGCAGGGAAGCAGTGACCAATCCAGGAGAGGACGTCATGTAAAAGGGGAAACCTCACTTCCTCATCAGTTCTGTCCCCTTCCCCCACTCTTAGGGAAGTCTGCCCTTTTCCCTATTCTTTACTTTCTATCAAATAAAATCCGACTATTACACTTTCCTCCGTGTCCCTCGGTTTCATTCTTCAGCTCCGAGAGGACAGGATCCCGATATCCACATCACCAGCATCACTATGGTTCTGTTCTGACCCTTCCTTAGCTATTCCTAGCATGTATTTTATAATTGTAAGCTTTATTTGTTATGCATATGTAAAGAAAATGAAAAGTTTTCTTTTTTTTTCCACTTTATCCCCAGACACATTTAAAAGTTTTAAAATTTCAATACAGAGATATTGAGGCAGAATTTTTTTCAACCATGTTTTAATTTTATCCCATTACATTGATTTTAAAAGGTTTATGAATTTGAATTTTTTTAAATTTTGTATTTCCTTATGTCCTAATACTCTAATTTTTCAGAACATTGACATGTATTTGATAAGAAGGTACATTATTCTCTACCTTTCTTAACTCTTTCATTTGGTAAAAATTTCTCATTTTCATATATTATGTATGTGTTAAAACTATTACATTTACTACAGATAAAGATTATATTAGTTTTGCGAGGTGGTATTAGTTGTGTTTTTACAGTCTGGAGCAGGAGTTGGCAATTTTTTCTTATAAAGGGCCAGAGAGTAAGTATTTTAGGCGTTGTGAACCCAGTGATTCCTGTCCTAACTTGTGGATTCTACCTTCCTGGTGTGAGAGTAGCCTAGGCAGTGAGTGCAAGTGTGGCTCTGTTCTAATAAACTTTGTTTATAAGACCACACGGCAGGCCAGAACTGGCCCCTGGTCCCAGTTTGCCACGTCCTGGATGATGAGACTCTGAGATTTAGGTGTTGCCTGTCTATAAGATCGCCTGTATCATTACTTTCTGGTAGTAATTTGTTGAAAATTCATACAACTTTATTAATTGTTTTTGGTGTTTTTCCTTTTTGAATCACTACAGAAAATCCTTATTTTTCTACAGTATTATTTTTACTATTAGTGGTTGTAAATATAACAGGGATAGCATTGAGCAAATAGATTTGGGTTGGTGAAGGCAAAAAAACTCCTACAAATTACAATGGCTCAGGACTCTCCAAAGCTTAACCCTGCCTAATAAAAACTTCTTTAGCATCTAATTCAGGGTAGGATGTTTATTGAGAAGGCTCCTTAGAGGCATGATAATGAAAGGAAGATAAGATATTTAAAGATACTCGTATCTGATGAATCTAAGGATCTTTTGCATTTTTGTAGCATTGTGTCTCTGGAACTGTATCTACACATTTTTCACACTTCCACTTTGGAATATTGTCTTCTCTAATTCTTGAGTATACTTAGCTAAAGTTGTGTTTCCCCCACACCCTTGGGTTAATTTCTCTTGGGTTATCTTTCCATCTCAAATCTCTTCAAGATTCATTTTTAAAAGATATTTTGTTTTTCTTACTGCTGTTTGCTTTCTGATGTATTTAACTGAATAATTAATATGTTTTGTCTCTTCCTCCATTTTATGCCTTTTTGGTCTCATTACAAATTCAGCTATATGCATTTTTTTGGGTTTTCTTTTTTTTACTTTTTTTATTTCTTTCTGGAATGTAGTATTCTTGGAATCATTATTTTCTAAAGATTTTGTAATCATTTCTTTCGCGTCTTTGAGAAGTTATTTAGTATTTGTGAAAATTTTAAAAACTTCCTTTATTTAGCTTTTTTGGTTTATATTTTTGTCCTGAATTTGTTTTCATTGTGTTAACTTTAGAGAGTGTGATCTCTATAATACATGTTCTTTGGATTTGAAGTTGTTTGTAATATAATATGTAATCAAGTTTCTAACTATTTCATGATCACAAAATGATTTTTGGTGTCCATTACAGTGTTCATCAATTAGGATGCTTTTAGCTGTAGGTCAGAAAATGGCTTAAGCAGAAGGAAATTTATTACCGTTTAAGAAGAAGCCCTGAATTAGGGTAATTCTAACGCTTATTAATTGGGGGCCTCAGAAGAATCATAAAAAACTTAAGTTGCTTCCATTTCTCCTCTCAGACTGACTCTTCTCAAAGTCGCATAGGTAGCAAAGAGGTTGCCAAGGTGATGTCTCCTTTGTAGCGCCTCTGTGTGGCGGGCCTTTCCAGAAGCTTTCCCTTTGTCCAGCAAACCTTCCAGTGGCCGGAATTGTGTTACATCATTCCCAAGCCAGTCAGGGGCAATACGATGGTCACAGGCATCATGTGTTATGCCCACTCCCAGGCCAGTCATGGGCAGTAGTAGAGTGCTGTGATTCTCTGCTGCAGATTAGCCTAGCATGGGGTCAAGGGGCTTGGGCAGGCCACCAGCAATGTCACCACTTTTTCAGCAGGGACACTGCATAGATGATTCACACAATTCTTTTGGAATGTTCATCCCTTCAGGTGTGACTTAAACACTGGTTTTGACTATAATCATGTACCATGCAAAGTTTGGGGTGATTCTTTTATATAATAAGTAATTACTACACCCCTGAGAAATGATTATTATAAAATTCTTTCTCTTGCTACAAGCATGTCAAATATTCAAATGTGTTTTTTGCATTTTTTAAAACTAGTTATGAATTTTAAGATTTTTGAGCACACGTTGTCTTCCTTATTGCTCACCTGGCCCTGAGCACTGCATTTCCAGAAACTAATTATTAGTGGTAATAAAAGGTATGTATGTAGAGATAGATTGAAGCATAAATGGAAATGTCATTAGCCTACCCAGTTTATTTTTATTAAAATGCTATTTTTTTCCTGCATATTTGTAATCCAGGGGAAACTCCTAATATGAAAAATAAAGTTGATTTATTTTAAGGTAACAAAATAATTGGTTTAGCAGTACTGTATGAATACAGATGAGATGGTCCTATTAAAATTTGGTCACCAACTGTATGGTAATACAGCAAAATTCATCCCAGCTAATTACTAGTTCAAGTTGGAGTGAAATATTGAATTAGTGGGAAGTCCTGGGTATCACTAAATGAGTCCTGTCATGAAGAAATGATACTGTAAGTTAGTCGTAGAGTAGTCAGAGGCTAATTAATACATTTGGAGAACTATGTCAGGACAAGCTTTTCTCTCTCTTGGCTTATTGCTTATTTTCATTTTGAGAGAAGATACAAAAATGATACATTGTCACTTGCTTTCAAGCTGGAATTATTTCTTGATGTTTAAGCATAGGTACCAATTAACTGAAAAGAAATCTGTCTTAAGAGAAATTATTTTTACTAGTATAGTGTATATCTTGTAACTGTTAAATTTTGTAACTGCTAGGTTTTTTACTTCACATTCAGCTAATGTAGCTTGAATGATGGATTATTAAATTATTTTCAAAGGAAATATGCATATTTTAAGTTGATAGTCTTTATCACTGATGCCAATTAGCAGAAGAGAAGTGAGTTCCCTGAAATTTATATTTCTTAATAGTTCTTTCAGGATGTTTTTGTTACTTTTGGGGTAGGTGTGTAAAATGTGGAGTAGGAATCATATCTGGTATAAAGTAAATATACTCATTCAAGTATTTATTGAGGGTCAGTCCTGTGTTCTGACATAATTTTAAATACTGCTATTCCTTTCCTTCTGTTATTCCTTTAAAGACTTTTTTTGGGGCTGGAGTGGTGGCGCAGTGGTTAGGGTGCTTGCTTGGCATGCGCAAGTCCGTGAGTTCAAACCCCAGCACCATGTACACAATGACATGTCATAACAATGAAGGCCACATGAAAAACTAAGTAAAATTGATTCCTTCTTTCTCTTTCCCCCTCTCTCGCTGTCCCTCTTTCTTAAGAAGACTTTTTTTAATGTTAAGGATTTAGCACATAGGATGCAGTACTTTCTAGCACCTGCGTTTAGCCTCAGTCCAGCGCAGATGAAGGCCTGCGTGCGCTCCCACACTGTTACAGGCTCTCTGGCTGCTCGGGGCTCAGCTTGACTCCACTCAGATGCTTCCCATCTTGAAGACGCATATTGACACTGCAGCTAGTTAGTTCAATGTAGCTTCACGTCACATCTCCACACTGTGACTTACTGCAAAGCTCCATCCCTGCATGGTGTCTAGAACTGCTGAGAAGCCTATCTTTGACTGAGAATAGCCTTCTCTCGGGTACTGGAATCACCCGGGGAGCTTTGACTATCACTGACTCTTGGACAGCTGTTTCCTGCCAATTCCACCAGATCCTTGGGGATGGAGCCCAGACATCAGCGTGAGTATAGTTCCAGATGATTCCAGTGTGCCGCTGCCAAGCGGGCGGCCACTCACTGAGACCCTCAACAACAACATGGTTGCTTTTGCTTTATGGAAGATGTCAATGTGTTGTCAGATTGCCTATAAAATGAATTAAAGGTGAAAGCATTTCTTTTTTCGCGTTAATAAACCATCGTGATAGCAGCCTTTATTTCTGTAGAATTTCCTAATCTTGCCTGATGAGATTAACTAGAAAAGGAAATAAACATGGCTTGCTCTCTCTTCAAGTCTTTGTGCAGCTGCGAATTGAGGCAGTATATACAGTCACAGCTGAGGTAAAATTTTAGATATGGTCTCTTTACTCTGTTGACAGTAACCTGAGTGTTACAGGGTTTTAAATGAACCAGAGCAATAAATCCATCGTTGTTTTCAAGCCAGCTACTTTTTCTTGTATGCCAACAATTATGTAATCCAAGTATAACGTCAGCATTTAAAGATTTCCTAGTCTTGAACAGAATTCAATTTTAAGAATTAAAAATAGTAATTAATATTGGTGACACTGTTTCATTGGCCACTTTGTAGCTTGTGCAGTAGACACGGTGCTCACGTGAAATAGGTATTTACAGTGCTCTTCCGCATGGAGTCCTTTACCTCCTGTTCCGTTTGTGTTGACTTCCTGTTGGTTACTGGATACATCTGAAGCTGTTGATTTCATTTTCAAAGCTAGATGTGACTTGGACATTTGACAGTATAGAAATTAAACTTCTACTCACAGCTGCTTTTCAAAGACATAAAAAAGCAGTAAGAAACACTAATAGCTGCTTATTTAAATCCAGAGTATTTCCAAAAGGCTTTTTCACCTCGATGTTTCTTCTTTGCTAGAGCTGTTACATGTGAGAGCAGATTTGTGAATTTTAGAGTAATGTCCTTAATTAAGAAGCTGGGGGGGTTGGAGCGATGGCTCGGTGGTTATGGTGCTTGCCTGGCTTGTGCAAGTACATGGGTTCAAACCCTAGCACCCATGTACACAAGTAAGTATCACAGCAATGAAAGCCATGTGAAAAAACTCAATAAAAATTTATTCTCTCTCTCTCTCTCTCACTGTCCTCTCTTAAAAAAAAAAAAAAAAACAGCACCTGCCAGATATGTCTGTAAAATTGGGTGATCTTGTTGAAGGAGGGTGTGGATATAGCAGGATCCCCTTTCCTCCACCAAAGTGTGGGCTAATCCTGTATCCCAACAGTTCACCTGGAACTTGACTGTGTCTCTCTCTGTATGAATGATGTCGAGTTTGTTACATAATATCCTGATGTCATGTTGAGGCTATAATTTAAAAATTAAGTCCAACTCCTTGATAGTAATGGCAAGCAGAAAGATGCAGCTGTTTGGCTTGCTCTTTTTAATTGAACCTAAGACTTTTAATCTGGCCTTTAGTTGACTTCTGATTAAAATTTTTATATTTAAAGATGAGCTATGAAACCCTGGGCTTTTAACTGTGATTGGGTAATAAACAGCTTATGGATGTACCATGTTCCATGACATGGAACCTACCTACCTCTTGTCTGAATGCCCATCCTTGAACATAACATTAGAGCTAAAAATTCCACCTCAAGAGTTTTTAAAGTCCAGAGCTTAGTTATCAGATTTTTAATGGATGCTTGTGGATTTTGTTCTCAGAAAAAGAAAATTAAAAATGTTACTCTGATGCGGTGTGCTGTTCTCAGCAGGAAGTATTATTTTCGTCTTCTGTAATTTACATATATTTACCAAGAAGTGCCCACACTGATAAAACAATCAAAAACTTAACTTTCCAGGACTATTATTTAACTAAATAAAGGAAAGGAGAATTATAGAAAGAATTTTATGAGCACTATCTTTATAAGTCAGGGCCTTTGCAGTGCTGGGGCTTTTCAACTCCAATGTCTCTCTTTCAGGGCTAAAACAATTATTCTTGTGTTGGCTCACAAATACTGCATTTGATCATCTTTTCTCATTTATAACGTAGTCTCTGTAACTTATGGAACATGAATTTGCTATAGCAGATCTGTTTGAATCTATCTCTACGTGGAATGGCCAGATTGAATTTGCATCAGAGTTCCATAGCAAATCCTTCATCCAGTCATCCAGTTTGAATTGAAAATATTAATTCAAGTTCACAAGTCATCAAATGTTTCGAAGGTTTTGTACAGCCAGAGCAGGCAGAAGAATAAGGTCTGGTATGAACTGTTTATCAAAAGGTTCCATTCCCTATTATACTTAGGTGAGTTTTAGAAAGAAGATTTTTTAAAGTGTACTGTCATTTCTACCTGGAGTGGCATAGGGACATTTAGGGTGATGGTAAATAACTGACCACAATAACAACTTCTAAGGGCATCAACATTATATTATAGCAAGACATTAGAAAGTGTAAATCTATGAAAAGTAATTATGTATTTTTAATTTTTCCCACAAATTATAATTGTATATAATTATGAGTTATGAGGTATACAATGATGTTATGATATCTCTCTGTATGAATTTATATGATACACATATCTTCACAAAGTGTGGAATAATTATTCAAGGTAGTTAATATACCCATCCGCTTAAGCTCTGTTGTTTAATTGCAAATACATACTCTGACCAACATGTTTTCATTCCCCAAGAGTGACGTTGTATATACGATGCTATGGAAAATGGAGAACATTTTGGGAAAACTACCAAAGTTACTACAGAGTTCATATATGTCTAAAATCGTAAACATGACTTTACGCTATTTGGATCCCCTCATTCATTGATTATACAGCTTAATTAAGAGATTACTTCATAAATGCATCTGGTCAACATTTACCATGTGCAAGAAGTGACCTGGAGTCATCCCTTGCTCTGTGTGAGCTCCTTGCTCCCATGATTTCATGTGTCTCCCTCTCTGCAACACAGACCTCTCTACTGTGTTTAGACCATTACTTCTTTGGGTTAATGGTTAGCACAGTCCTTACCTCCTGTAGGAACTTCAGAACTAGTATCAATACAACCTTCTCATTTCTCTCTTTCTCCTAAAGTGCTATGTTGTGGGGCGTTCCCTATCTTGGTTAATGATGGATGCTTCTATCAGTATATGATGCTTGAAACTTCAGGGTTAACTGCATTTTCAGTGCTTTTTATTTTATCCACATGCAGTTAATCACACACTTTCTCAGGGATATCCTCCTGTCCTTTGGTTTTTTTTTCCTTGAAGTCCTCTGCTAGAATATGTAACAGTTCCCTGCAACAACACTGACAAAATTATTCTTTTTAAAAACAAGAATGATGGCGGTGTACTCTCACAAGGCCTCACTGCATCATGTCAGCATCCACGCCCTACCTTCTCTACACGTGCATCACTGGTGAGCCACAGGGAGCTTTCCCTGGCCGCAGAAGTCTGGGTCCTGCCACGGCTCCATGACTCTGCTTGCTGTTCTGCTGACTGGGATGCTCCTTTAGAATATTCAGGCCTGAGGAGAATATGCCACCTGTCTCCTGAGTTAGCATCTTGTCCTAGTAAACCTGTGTGCCCACACTTATCAAAATTTCAGTTTACACATTCCAGAATCATTTTAGCTATAACTAGAATATATTTATCATTTTCTTAGTGGACTGTCACTATAAAAGTAAATAAGAACTTAATAATAAAATAAAATTGGCATGCATTTTATCTGGAAATTAGTTGATGTAACTGTGGTTGAGAGCTTGTCCTCTGGTGGCATAGCAGCTTGGTCTTTACTGTTCCTGTTCAGTAGCACTGTGATTCTAATTTCTGTCAGTGCTGCCTCCCCAGCACTAAAATGGGGGGCCAGTCACAATGACCTCTGTCTCATGGTTTTCTGGAAAATCAAGCTAGTGAATCTGAAGCTGTGAGGACAGCGTCTGTGAGCCTGGGCTGTGTT
Organism: Aplodontia rufa; assembly: GCA_004027875.1. Classification (NCBI taxonomy): domain Eukaryota; kingdom Metazoa; phylum Chordata; class Mammalia; order Rodentia; family Aplodontiidae; genus Aplodontia; species Aplodontia rufa. Next base: position 8,017 of record PVKS010011443.1, on the reverse strand, counting down.
ATAGCTGCTATCATTATTGCTGATTTTGACTCTGTGGTTATGGCTGTGTTTGCAATTTCCACAATATGTTATATTAGGGATTCTTGATAAAACCATTATATATAAGCTTCTACAGCTTGGGATGTGGAGGATGTGTGTGTGTGTGTGTGTGTGTGTGTGCGCGCGCATTGAATCCAGGGATGCTTAACCACTGCACAACATTCCCAGTCCTATTTTATTTTGAGATAGGACTTCACTAAGTTGCTCAGGGCCCCACAAAGTTGCTGGGATTTTAGGTGTGTCTCAAACTTGCTACTTGCCTATGCCTCCTGGGTTGCTGGGAGGTGTGTGCCACTGTGTCCTGCTTGAGCTCAGTTTTAAAAATATTGTTACCTTTATTGAGGGAGATTATCTGTATTAAATCTTGTTTTGGTTTCTAATTATGAAATATAGGGGAAACTCATACTGTTTTGCATGAATAAATGGCGAAGGTGAAAATTTCAAATAGTAAGGATTTAGGTCAAGTGTAATGTATTGGTTTATATTTAAAATTCATAATGAATTTTCACATGTCAGATTTCTCTATTTTATGTAGAACATCTATATTCGGAACATTTTATTTCTCAGTTGAATTTCTTTTGTTACTTTTAGAAAACATAATGATTGGCTCATTGCCTAATACATTTAGTTTGGTGAAGCTATATAAATTCAAGCTAAATTTGGCTAGCTTCTCCTACAAGCTGAGAGATAAAATTCTGTACCTCCCATGAATAGGTTAGTAATGCATGATCAGACTCCTTTTTAGAGGTCATTTGAATTAATTGTGGTTGTAAAGCAGCCAAACAATGTGAATCCCATGTTGGTATTTCTGTCCTTTTATATTTTCAACACAGAATAATTAAATAATTCTTATTGTTGATCATGTCACCTTTCCAATGAAAAATGTTCATAGTACGCATGTGATAAAATTGTTAAATTGGTGTCAATAGGAATGCTTCTAACAGTGCTTATTGCTAAGGGTTCATTTTAATCTATAACTTAAATATGAACAGTAGCCCAGGAAAATGCTCCTGCTGGGATGTCGCCCCTACATAAACATAGAGTCACTCTTGTGTTTTACATTTGTTCACCCTGGAAGTGTCCATCCTTGGTGCTAGAATTATGAAATAGGATGTGTAAAAGGAGACTGGTGCAAGTAGACTTGTGTGAAAAATGTAGTGCTTATAGGGAATGTTGACCTGCTCTTTTTCATATTTTATTTTTTGCTTTCCTGATAGATGATGTTTATCACTCTTTTTGTAGCTCTCTGCTGCAGACATCGTTGCACCTTTATTATAAAGTGCTGTAGCTTTCCAGTCATTGCTATTCTAGAGTGACTTTCTGAAGCAGCAGGAGTGAGACGATTTTGCAAATTGCAATATAATACTATGTATGATCTTGTCTCAACCTGTAACACACATATCCTCGCAGAAATAACATTTAATTATGGTAATATCCTCTCTGATATCAGACACAGTATGGAGCCTGTTAAGATTATATTGTTTGTAGTAAGACGGAGTAAAAGTGGTTTAAAGATGAAGGAATAAAATCACATACCTTGATAAACCACTTAGATGTTATTTAGGCTATGGAGAGCTTTTGATTTTGTTTCCTTTCTTTCTTCCAAAAATAAAAATGCAAACAATAATTTGACAGACAAACACTGCCACACACTGTAACCCTGTCTAATCCCCTCACTGCACATCTTAATCATCTGATGGACTTTTCTCAGATATATGGGCTATGGGGTTAGAGAATTTCTGTAGGTGACACTTTTTCTGGAGTCTTCCAGTGACAGATGCAGTGACCTTATCATGCAGACAGCTCTATCCAGTTTGACAGTCTGGCCATCTGGCTTGTATTGATCATAATTGATTTAAAGAAGCTAGCCTTCCAAAGTCCATCATTTAAAAGCTCAGGGATGACTTGGTCTACATTTAATTTGAGGTTTTAAACCTTTACTTATAAAACTAGTTTTGAACTTATTTGTAATTATCCTAACTCCTCATCTGTGTGGGATTTTGGGGGTAAAAAGTACTCATTGCCTGCCTTGAAAATGTTAGTTTTTGTGAGGAGTATGAAATACTCTAAAGACACTTAAGTCTAGAAAGCATTTATATATAAAAGTGTATAAATATGTAAATATAGATTTATGTCTCCTGTTAGGTTTTCCATAAGTTTAAAACTTAAGTGGACTTGGATTGCAGGGGCAGTCTCTTTTTCTGCCAGCCTTCCTGACTTGGGCTCCGTACCTGTCTTCTGTGGGACATGGTTTCTATAAAGTGAGGTGCTAATGGTATGTTTTTCGTTGCATTGTTGGGACGAGTAAATGTGCTAATGTGTGTAGGTGCTCAACACAGTGTCAGGCACATTGTGGTAAATACAGGCATATTTTGCGCTTGACTACTATTATGACCAGTAGCTACTATAGATTCCTATTTTTTTCTTTCTTGAACTGCTTTCATTTGTTGGCCTCAGAACCTCCCCTCATCTTGCTCTCCACCCTTGATGACGCAGTTGTCTGTTGTTTCCTTGTCATCTGCTTGTTCAATGTTGGAATGTCTCAGAATTTCATCTGTAAGCTTCTTTTTTACTTTATATTATATGTAGATCAACTCACCCACAATTAAAACTTCAGCTCTTCTGTACTTATGACTTCAGTGTGGTTATTTCCAACCGAGATCTCTCCTTTGGGTTCTGAAAAGCCTTTCTTATCCTGTCACCTGGCAGGTTAGGGGATCAAGTGACCTTAATGGAGGTAAACATCAGTTGGAGAATGGATATTGATCTGGAGCCAGCTCTTATCAGTTATTTAATAATAAGATGGAAATCCAAAGCTTAATTAAAATTGTAGTGTTTTTAAATCTGGTACTGTACATCACACAACAATATAAGTAAATTTTAGTGAAGTGTTTCTGTTCCATACTCTTTGTTATGATGTAGCCTCAGGAATTTTTCATTTTGGAAAACTTGGTTTCTAAATAGCAGAAGTTTTATCCATTTCAGCATTAAATGACTTCTCTAAGATGGACATCTTTCTAGATTTAGAATTGATTTAATTCAAATATTAACAATCATTTATGCAAGACTAACTTGCATAAAAACCTTTTCAAGCACTATAACTTGCTTTACTAAAATAGAGTTTATTAACAGTTCCTGAATGTCTCAGCTTTTTTCTTTGTTGTTTTTGTTTTCTCTTTTTAAAATTGTGAGAAGTATAAGGAGTATATGAAATGTATCATGGTATGAAGAGTAGTAAGAAAAAATGGACACCTAAGTACAATTTCCAGGTGAGGAAATATTAAGGAAGCTTATGAAGGAGGCGAGTCCCTCCTTAACATCTCCCATCCTGTACCCTCAGAGGCGAACACAGGATGCTTCCTTGCTCTGCTTTACAGGCTAACCACATTGTTATTGTACGCAGAACAATTTATTGTTGCTTTGGAGAAGTGAGTCACCTGTGTCCACCTTGCTGTGGAAAGGAGGGGCAGTGTTGTCATCACAGGCTCCCAAGTGAAGAGAAATACAACCTGGGTCTTAGCTGGATTTCATTTTCCCTGGGGTTTGCAGATGCCCCAACTGAAGAAGGTTGTTGTGTCAGGTCTTGAATGAATCCTGGGGAACAGGGCTTCCTGTAGTCAGAAGGGCTGGCGGTGCGGTTGTGTGAATCATGTATAGTGCTTGACAGAAATAATGCTGAGAAGGCATGAGCACTTCCTGATTTATTTTATTTTTTTTCTACATACACTGCTCCCATCTGAGTTTTCAGGAGTAGATCAAAGTGGATCCTTGTGGGTTGAAAGATACGTTCTCACCTGATAAAGGCATCAAGGTGGGATTTGGAATTGGCAGGGGGATAGCACAGGATACTCCATTAAGAGGTGCTAAGAACAAACTGAGTATAGGTAACAGTCTTGGTCATTTCCTCTGCAGCAATTGCACAGCTCTGGTCTTATAAACACCCTTTCCTGTTGCTTCTTGTTGGTACTAAATCTCATTTCTCATATTCTCTCTTCCCTCTTTCTTGGATTATCTTGTGTTGGTAGAACATGTCATCCAGCATCTTTTCAGATAAAATTACATGAGAAATGCATTTTTATGACATCTGATATGGTATATCTGAAAACATAGACTTTTCTACCCTTTTTCTTAGGTTGATGGAATAGAGAATTCTTGGTGGAAAATCATTTTATTCACTAATTTTAAGGTATTACCATCTTGCTTCCAGTGTTACACTTGAGAAGCTGAAAGCCATCTGCTTCTGAATTATTTTTATGTGATCTTGTGGTTTTTCTTAGTCTTATTTGTAAGGATTTTTCTCCCCTAAGTGATGGGAAATTCCACATGGTATATCTTGATGTAGATCATTTCCATCATTGGTGCTCAGTGAGTCCTTTTAACATAGAAATGAATTTCCTTCAGTTTTGAGAAGTTCTAGAATCATTTGTTACTGAATTTTGGTCTCTTGTGTCTGTCCTGTTAATTTTGATATTTCATCTCCTGAACTGGCCCTGTATTTCTTATCCTTTCTTTCATTTTATTAAGAATAATTTGATTGTTTACTTTCTAGGAGATTTCTTTAACTTCTTTTTTTCCTGCTCTCACACTAATGCTATATGATAATATTAATAATATTAATATTATTAATATTAATTAATAATATTAATTCTTATTAATTTTTTGTTGGACACGTTCTGTTTGTAAAAGCATCCTATTCTTACTTAGTAGATGCAATTTTTTCATATTTGAAAATTTTAGTTATGTTTAAGTTTTCTTCTCTATAATCTTTATAGTCTGTATCGTTACCGTTTTCATTTCTGATTTCTTTGTTGAGGTCTTTTCTTAGATGACTATTGATCACAGGTATGTATGTTATAATGTGAAGTAGCATTTTAAAAAATTAACTGGAAATCTGAGTATGTGGGTGAGATGTGTTAACTGAGTTTCATTGAAGAATCATTGAAGGGTCTAACTCTGCTAGAGCTCTTTTGGGTAACTTTTGGTGTTAGTATCTTTGGAGAATTCCCCCAGGACTGATGGGATGCCCTCCAGAAGAGTCCTTGAGTCTTCTGCTTTGATAGTAAATGTCACTATTTCCTCTCCTTTTTTCTAATTTGCCATTGGTAATTTGTTGTGGTTCAGAGATTGAGTAGAAAAAACCAGATTATGATAGTGGGAAAGTAGAAAGGGAGACTGAGAGACAGACACCCTAAGGGATTAGCCTTTGCATAAAACACTTCAGCATATAGGTTTTTGGCATTTACTTTGGTGACCCAAAAACATGTTTCTGCATTTTTGCAAAACATGAAGTAGATGGAATAAACTATTTTTCTAAGCCATTTCAATTAATCCAGCATGTATATTTTTCTAATTGATTATAAGTTGATTATAAATTGATTGTCTTCCTGGTTACTTACGTACATACTATTTGTTCCATAATTATCTTTTGTTTTTTGTTTGAATAGTAGTAGTCATTTGAACTTTTCAGTTATTATGAAATAATAATATCTTAGAAGTATTTATCTCTATTGATGTTCTTCAAAATTCACATCTGAGTACTTGTTGACTTACAGACATTTGGAAGTTTAAAATATTTTGCAACTGTTTAATTCTTATCCTTAGTCACACTTACTGTTTTATACTCCCAGACTTGAGGTGTTTATTGTTTATGATTTTGTATGTTTATTATAACAGTTGGATTTCCAGTGATAGGCAGACCTTAAACAAAAATTCCATTTATACATAAATTCATTGTCATTTGGTTTCCCTAAAAATATTAATGTTATAATTAGGGTTTAGTTAGTCACTAGCATTGAACAAATTTATAAGTTGAAAATTCAGGTGTACATAAGAATCATTAGCTGGGGAATGTTTCTTCTGAGAATTTTGACACTCATTATCTTACTAAAACCAGTCTTCCACAAAAAATGTTTCAAAATGGATTTAAATAACATTTCTGATGTATTTAGAATTACATATACAGAATTTGAATTCATATTTTCAGAACTACAGATGTTTCGTAAGCATACAGTCATATTTCTTGAAAATGTAAAGGATTGTATTAGAAATCAGCTACAGGTTCTGATTTTCTGAATGACCTTGAGCAAATTGTTTACTTATTCTATAATTTTTGCTGGCTATAAAGCTGAGATGAGGATATTAATCTTGATGTAACTAAATCATTTTGATATTGTAGGGATTAATGTACTGTGTGTAAAATAATTTTGTTTTTCTTAGAGGTGAAATTACCTAAATAGATGATGCTATCATTATTGTTATGGATTATTGTCAGCATAGTAGATTAGATAATGATGCCATTGTATTATCTAATGTTTTGGATATCTTTTAATTAAAATTACATGGAGATATTGGTATGCTTGCTGCACTCTTGTCCTCCTCTGCAAATGATATGAACACAAAATATTTAAATTATACATAATTATAAGGTTCTTAAGAATTTATCAACTCTAGGGAAAAGGACGGAGTAAGAAAATATTCATTAAAACCCAGGGATTCCTGTAACCCTATTTGAAATGATTGGATTATTTGATTTATGGTGTTCTTACTATTTCAAAATGATTGATTATTGGCCAATGATGTACAAAGTCTTGTACAGTAGTGAACAATCTGTAAATTAGGAAAACTCATTGACAACAGCACTGAAAAGAATGTTCTAATTTAGAGGAAATTTTATGAAGAAATACTAGATTAGTACATTAAAAGTTATAAAACACTGTTAAAGAAGGTCTAAATAAATGACATGTTTGTGGATCAGACTTAACATTATTAAAACACTATTAATCTACAGATTAAACACAATTCATGTCAAAATCCTAGCAGGATTTTGATGTGGTTGTAGAATTTGACAAGCAGATCCTAAAATCACATTGTAATACGAGGCCAGAAAAGCCAAATGATATTGGAAAAGATCAGTGTTGGAGGACTGACACTTTACAATTTCAGACAGTCTGAAACCAAAGTAATCAAGAAACTGTGGTACTGGCAAGAAGAAAGACATACATATCATTGAAATAGAATTTAGAGTCCAGAAATAAACCTTTACAATTATTGTCAACTGATTTTCAACAAGAATACTAAGACAAATTAAGGAAAGAAAAGTTTTGGTTTTTTGGCAGATTGTGCTAGGACAGCTGGATATCCACCAAAAAACAAAACACAAAACAAAACACAATGTTTTGGATCCCAACCTGACACCATACACAAAAATTAACTCAAGGTGCATTAATACCTAAAAGCTTAACAAGCAAAGCATTGGAATAAATCTTAATGACCTAGGGTTAGGTAATGGTTTCTTAAATATTACACTCAAAACAAAAACAGGAAAAGGGAAAACAAAAAACCTCTTATATTTCACTGGTGGTAATATAAAATGGTACAAGAATTTTGGAAAACAGTTTGATGGTTCCTCAAAATGTTAAACATATAATTACTACATGATCTAGAAGTTCTCCCTCTACATATGTATCCAACAAAAATGAAAATATACATCCATGTAAAAGCATATACACAAATGATCCTAGTAGCATTTTTCATAAAAAGTAGAATTAGCTGAAATGTCTACTGCTGTGTGGATAAGTAAATTGATATATCCACACACTTGAATATTATTTAACAATAAAAATAAAATTCTGATATATGCTGTAACATGGGAGTATCTTGAGAACATGGTAAGTAAAAGAAGCCAGACACAGAGACCATGAATTTATGATCTTATTTCTGTCAAAGTTCCATAAAGGACAAGTGAATATCAAGAGACAGTAGGGGGGCTGGAGCGGTGGCTCAGCGGTTTCGGTGCTTGCCTGGCAAGCATGAGGACCTGGGTTCAAACCCCAGCACCACGTACACAACTAAGTGTGGGAGCGGCTAAGGCCATGTGAAAAACTAAATAAAGTTGTTTCTCTCTTTCTCTCACTGTCCCTTTCTCTTAAAAAAAAAAAAAAAAGTAGGTTAGTAATTACTTAGGGCTGGGGTGGGGAAT